>QQSS02184970.1:0-13815 GCA_003687565.2 Craspedacusta sowerbii | reverse complement strand
GTTGAAGCTGTTTTAGCTCGACTTCGAAGATGTGACTCTGGCGATGTGTGCTCTGCTTGTTTTTGTTTTTCGGTTTTCTTGTATTCTTGTTCGTTTAGTCTGAAGATGGTCCAAGAAAGGACCAAAACGACAAGAAAATTATTAGCTTTATTCTTTGCCTTAAACAAGAACTATAAGCTTAAATTAAGCTCAAATGAACTTTGAATAAAATAGCGTTAAAAATTTGCCATGACATTTTGGATCAATGCAAAACTGCAATTGATTATACTTGCAGTAGCTGAAGTACAGGCGCGTCGGTCAATTTGAAGTTTTATAATGAGCTGATTTTCTTCTTTTCTCGAATCTATCCTTCTCCATTAATGTAATCCTCCTAATGCACAAACTTGTTGAAGCAAAGGTGGATACAACATTGCAAACATCAAATGAAATCTTTAATAAAAAGACTGTGCTCATCCACCGGCGTGGTGGGAAAACCTTGCTATTCAAACAAATATTAATTATAATTATGATTATAAGTACATTATACAAAAGCACGGCTGTGGCTTTACATAGATTATCATGGATCGGAAACTTGCACGTGGAATAGATATGAGCAAGCAAGATACTTGCAGTCCATGATCCATTCTACTCTTCTACGTAGGACCGACAAATAAAAACTGGTTTATTGTATTGAATTGTGTTTACTCTGCTAGCTGTATTTAAGTAACGCCGCAAAGGAATGCATAGTATCAGAAAATAATAATTTGATTATAATTTAAAATAATTTTAAAAATTCTAAATAATTTTCCTTATAATTTTTCTTAAATTTATATTTTCATTCTTATTCTTATTCTTTTATTTTTATATTTTTAATTTTTCTTGAATTCTAAATAATTTTCCTTATAATTTTCCTTATAATTTTCCTTGCTTATAATTTAAAATAATTTTAAGAATTCTAAATAATTTTCCGTCCCTCTCCTACTACCTACTCTGAAGTCGGAATTTCGTTTACACTATGCACACTGGACAGAAGAAAAAACGCGTTTTCCTATCTTCTGGCAAGAAGTCCGCAAAGCGTACCTGAAAGCAGGAAGACCAACCCTGCAAAAGCTGCTCGAAGTTTTTTGGCTATACCAAGAATTGACATAACCACTCCAGCCAGAGATGCCAGGACGGAAAGAAGGATGAACGCTCTGTAGATACTGTAGTAATGATCTAAGCGGAAACGCGGAATAATTATATATTAGCAGGATAAAATAATATTAGCTGCATCTAGCCAAGACCGTTAGACTAAAACAAGCCTACTCACTGGCAAGTATGCTGCCCAAGCTACACACATGCTCCAAGACAAGGAGTCCTAATATGAGTACCGTTTTAGTATGTGTCGAAGGATTCCTATACTGGATTCTATATAGTAATACCATTACTCTTGCTATACTATTAATATTACGACTACTGCATTGAAAACCTGAAGACGCTTGCAAAATTGAAAATTCTCATTTGTTTACGTTGCTCTCATAAAACGTGTCAAAATTTTGACGAGTCAATAGACTGCTCAGAATCACCGTTTATTGAAAGTCACAGAAAATACACATATTTTACTGTTGCCCTACCTCATTGCCATTGCCAGATAAGCAATGCTCGTAAACCTAAACGCCCTTCTCCTGCTTAGCATTGACGGGAACCATTACCCATTTAGTTATTAAGAAGCAATAGTACGTCACTTCAGGCAAACTGCCGAAGCCACCGTTGCCTCCTAAGCTTGGTATTTCTAATTCATTTGTCTACTCTGTAAACAACGATTATATGGAGCCCCATAAGATAAGTCCACATAGAGTATGAACTCTGCTAGTGGTGCGCCATGAAAAGTCCCACGGTCTTCTAGGGGATCCATGCCCGGAAGCAAGTAAACTGGATTAAAAGCAACGGTCTTATTTGTACGTCCTATACTTGTAATATTTTTGATGGCGAATAGCTAAATTTAAATAAATAAAACAAGAACTTTATTAGCAACTTAAAGAGGCAGCTTAATTGTCTCAGTTTTCTGACTTTGGAAGGCCTCGATTTAAAGATAATGCAAAGTTCAAGCTAAGAGTTGAAGATGAATCTTTAAAATCGGGGCTTTAAAAACCAGATTTTTCCCCCCGAATCATACTATGTCCGATAATAGGCAGTTTTTTGCTGGGTCTGCTCATCTTCTTTTATTGTTCGCAGAATAGACTGAATGCCTGAATGTGCAATCAGCTTTTATTACTAGAACTACCTTGACAGTATTGAGGTAGAAAATTAAACAATACCTTGAAAAGCCTCGATTGAAGAACGATGCCTTGCTCAAGTTTAGGGTTAAAAGTGTTACGTAAGATTTTGGCTTTCCGTAACCGAAATCTTCAAACTTCTATTATCAGCTGAACTTGTGAAACAAGCTCCTTTACGATTGGCACCTACCATCTGCATGTGTGAGAACATCAGCTCAAGAATAAAGATTGATAATTGCTATTACCTAAAAAGCCGTACATAACTTATATAACAAAACCTGACCTCCCTAGGTCTGACTGCTAAATATAACACAAAATGCATGGTTGATTTTCATAGCTCACCTGTGTAAGGAATTTTCATGCAGATTGTATTATCACCAACGTAGTAGCAGTTCTTCCACAGTCCCTCGCTAGCCCTTACAAGAATGAGCTCACCTCGCAACCACTCGTTGCCTCCACTGGCGAGAGCCAAGAAGACCACACTAACCACCCCCAAGGTAAACAGCAGAGGAAATACCGCTTTCCTTATCGGCAGCATGTTGGCGCTTAACAATTACGACCTTCTTTCGAAACTTGTACAAGAAACTGTGCTACAATGAAGGTATGAGCACTGCATCTATAAAAAGTTGAATTTCCGAGCGTCACTCTTTACTCGTTTCGTGAATTTTTTTGCCTCCTTTCAGATAAACAATTTTGGATCAAAGATTCTTCCAATGTTCTGTAGATGCATGGGAAATTTTCTTTAATTGAACTTTAAATTAATATATTAAATTATGCTTAAATTAAACTCGGTTGCAATTTAAATAACATAGCATTCAAATTTTGGCATAGTATTTTAGATGCTTGCAAAACGGTAGTTGCTAATTATACTTGCAGTAGGGGATGTATATGCGTGTCGGTCACTATCGAAGTTTAATAATGAGCTGATTTTCGTCTTCTCTTAAAGCAGTCTTTTTTAATATTGTAATCCTTCAATATGACAAGTGCTTATCTAATAATGTTATAACTTTGTCTGCAATAGTAGTAAACGAGAGCTTTTTCCGAGGTTCGCGTTTTTTTTTTTCGTTTTTTTTTTTATTTGACAGTTTTGATTTACCAAAAGGATTACTCGGATGCAACATTTTCCGGGGTAATCTCAAATCTATTTATTTTTCATACCATGTCACAATCGCCTTTGCCAATAAATCAATCCTTAGTGCCCTGGTGTGAATTATTTAATTCAGAAAAAGCGTGCAAAGATGATATTCAATATTATTCTATACAATTTGAAAAAAAAATGATAACCAACTCACTTAGCACTGGTTCTGTTCAGACGACCTCTAGTTGAATGTAAACTTTGTATGTAAGGGTAAGACTACTGCCAAAGAGGGGTGAACCGTTACTTCTTTGCAAACAAGAGTTTTACATTTACCGAGTCAAATAAAGTAACAGTAAACTACGTACTTCCAGCGTGTAGACCTTTATTATTTGCAAAGCAATTTCCTTCACGTAATCACAAGGACTTACAAAGTCCTATGTCAATGAGATGCTGGAGCAATCTGGGGGTGGGTAACCGATTCTCACCTTGGGTGGCCGAGGTTGATAGTCATCAATCGTTTGCTAGTTAATTTTTAATTGAGAGTGATGGGTCAAGAAAACCAACGAAATCATGCAAAGCAAACGCAAAGGAAGCATGTTGCAGGAACAAAGCTATAATTCCCACCTTATCAAGTGTTTTTCCACGTGGTTTCTAAGACCTGACTTGATTATGGGATGCAAGCAGCGACTTGCATGAACCACATACACATAATATGGGCGCAAGATTCAAGAAGCTACCTAAATGAAACAAGACCTAGACGAAACTTCAGCATTTGCAGAGAATTTGAAGTTGTTTTTTTTTTTTTGGCTTCAAGATAAACTTCACCTCGTTAATTTAAGTCGAATGCGTTGCAAAAGACGCAAGATAAATGGCACAACTGTTAGTTGTTACCCATGTTTGAACTTGATTTATGGTAACCTCACAGCTCATTATCACACTTTAATTACGCAATCCGGCAGATAACGTAAATAATGTAAATCAACAAAGAAATTATGAAATACTAGAGTCATCAATGCAAGATCCAAAACTGCAATGAAAACCCGGATAACTCTTATGCGCTAAGAAAGAGCTCGAAATTAAGCTTAACGAATCGAAAACGATTTCAATCAGTCAGACCGTATCCCAGGAAGGAAAAATTCCGAAGAACCCCAAAGCGTGCACTAAATTCCTTTAAACCACTTAGTAAGAGACACGCTTTACAAGCCGAGGCACCGTTCAGAATCTCCCAAATGTAGCTTTCATCGTTTGGAAATCTTTCCGCCAGTTCCATCCCTGTTTATTTTGGGTATTCTGCTTATTTGCACGTTCTATTCTGGTAAATAACCAGTAATTCCAGTTTGCCATGGTCTGGTCTTGCTTTTGCTTATCCAGGTTTGCTCTTCTAGGGTGAAATATCTCTTTGGCTGGATATTAACCCTTGTGAGGAAAGATTAAGCTAGGGTCTAGCTTCAACACCCTATGTTCAACGGGTACCATTTTACAAGCGCGGTCTAGGAGGAACACTCTATAAGGGACACGTACAACATTTAACTTTTGTTTTAAAATTTTCTCTGCAAATGCGACTGAAAGACGCTCCTCTTGAGAATCGCGAACAGAGTCGCGAAAGATTGTGACGTCACGAATCTATGCGGAACTGTAACACGAGCATCAGATTGAAAATCGTCATCCCCATCTATAAATATCGTTTGGATCTCTAGGGGTCAGCTCTGGAAGCTTTGAGAGCTATTGATATCAGAATTCTTCTCTGAGACGTCAACAATGTCAACACACGCCTCATAAGCGTGCTCTACTTGGTCAGCTTTTCAATGGTCTGCTCCTAGATTTACATAGTTAGTTATAGTTGTACCAGTGTGTAGTATTATATAGTTTTATATAACTTTATTTAGCTCCTAGTTTTATCCAAGCTAGTGTACGCCAAGTTATATTAAAGCCAGTCTGCTCCTAGTTTTATCCAAGCTAGTGTGCGCCCAGTTTTATCGAAGCTAGGCTGCGTAGTTTTGCATTGGGCTTGGTCGGGAAACCAGTGACCTTGCTTAGCGGTTGTAATCTGGCTCCCTCCATGCTCTGTTACTAATAGGTTCCAAATAGACGGGCTGCCTTGATATATTGGGGGTTGGCACTGTTCGCACAATCTAATAAGTGCCAGGAGGGGCGGCAGAATAATTGGGTTAGCTGAAAGAGTCATGATGTAGACTATAATGAACACAAGAATGAATGAACACTTGCAAATGTTCTCCAATTCCTTGAAGCCATACACATAAGTTCTCCGTTTTAAAATAATATTTTGCTCTGCTTCTGCAACCCAGGATTACCTGTACATTTTTTTACTCTTCGACGTAAGTTCGCCCGTATCGCCGTACGACATTTGGACGGTAGACGTTCGCCGGTGGATTTGGTTTATAGAATTGCACCTTGAACGAATCGTTTTCAAAAACTTGCGGGTATATGGAATCCTTACCGTTTATTTATTTATTTATTTTCCAGTATTGGCCAACATGCAGGTTCTTCACCGCCACCATTCACGTACACATCCAATTCTCTTTGGTCATCGTTTGGGTTGAGTGGCATGCTCCTTAGGATGAACCGCTGGATTGACACGCTGCAGGTACTTCCGCACCTTTAATCTCATTGATGTGATGATTTTTTGAAAGTTTGAAACTTCTTTATGCTACGTCGTTATTTCTGAAATGTTGATTGGAACTGTGCCACGTGCGATTAAGTAATTTGGATGCATTGCGATGTATATCTTCCATAATCAGCTTGAATTTATCCTAAACTTTAGTGTCGTTTGTAATTTATGGATCACTGGTGAAACTTGTAAGACTGATTTGCCTTCATAGTAGTCGGCGAGGTGACGAGCCATCCAATTTGGTCATCATGTTCTTTAGCCTCGGCATTCTCATCTTCTACTCGATCATCATTTGCACAACTCTTCATCAAAAAATCTCGTTCGAGTTCTTCTACTGGTATTTCGTCGTCTATACAATCAAGGATACCCTTACCTTTATTATCTTAATTTTAGTTGACGTCTTTGGGTTGTCCTAAATTTTAGATGAATTAGTTCAACGACCTTGCAGGGCATGATATCATCCACTCTTTTCTAAAATTGACCATTTCATCGCAAACTAGAGCGTACAGTTTGTCCCGTACAAGATAATCTTCTGACCCACCCAATGCGTTTGTTCATGAATGGTGATCAAAAATCTCTATTTAGTAGCTACTTTGAGCAACCCCCATCATCTCATCCCGTAACGGAGTTGGCACATTTCAAGGATCATCTTTTAGATTTTCGAGCATTAAATGCATTTTTCGTACACAATTATGTCTTTCCAGATAGTGATGGGAGCTTGTATCGTTAATTTGCATATCTCTAGTAAGATCAGTATCAATGAAAACAGGGACATGACCTGTTTGAAGTAGGGATTGCCTGATTCACCTATCAAATAAACGGAGTACCTATCTAACACAAATATGACATACCGTTCTACTGTAAGCAAGTTGTATCTGATAAGTAACTGTCTAATAGTACCTATTACCTCCTCAACTCGAAAAGCTTCTTTGGCGGCCTTTTGGTAAGTAACGTTTCTTTTGTGGAGTGAGATCTGTTCGAGTACCTTTGCCTTTAAACACAAACTATGCTTTCGAAACAACTTTGGATCAATGCAAAGTTGGGTTAATTGAGTTATGCTTGTCTTCTGAGCATATACATCTCTTTAACAATTTAGTGGACTGGAGGCTGATGAGTTTCGTGCGCAGCTGCTAGAACAACAATCTTCTCATACTTAGCTTACAGTGGATCCTACCAGAAAACGGGAGACGGCGATATTTGAGAACTTTAAAACATGCTAATTTTTTGAGTGATGAAATTTATCAGCGTGTTCATCCTTGTGGTTCTATTCCAGCGTGTATATATGGGCTACCTAAAATGCACAAACCATTTACTTCTACCCCATCCATCCGTCCCATTATTTCTTCGTGTTCTAATTATAACTATCATTTAGCTAAATTCTTATCTGATCTTCTTTCTCTTTATATTCCTGATACACACGCAACTGAAGATTCGTTTTCTTTTGTTAAAGAAACTAACCAGGTAAGTACTCATGGTAAGTTCAAGGTGTCGTTTGATGCTTGTTACTTGTTTACTAATATTAATTTAAATGAAACTATTGACATTGCAGTTAAAGTTATCCTTGACAACTACCCAATGTTAAAAATTTGTAAGTCGCAGCTTAGACAATTGGTTTTGTTTGCTACAGCTCAAACACACTCTTATTAAGTCCTTTTTATGAGCAAATTGATGTTGTTGCCGTGGGTTCTCCACATGGTCCTGTCCTTGCCAAACTTTTCATGGGTTTCCATGAGCGTGTGTGGTTAAGTAATTGTGATGCGTATATTTTATCGTCGATATGTCGACGACGTATTTTGTCTGTTTAACACCTCGTATGAAGTTACGTCATTTTTGGAGTTCATCAACACAAGACATCCCAACATTCAATTTACGGTGGAATATGAGGTGGCTGGGAAACTGCCGTTTTTGAATGTCTTAGTCGACCGGTCAAATAGTAAAAACTATTTTTCGTAAGGAAACATTTTTTGGTCTTACGTTAAATTATAGCTATTGTACATTCACATATAAGCTTGGTTTAATCAATACTTTAATTGACCGCATATATAAAATTAACAGTTCATGGCTCGGTTTCAAACTGATCTTAATAAGGTTACTGATATTCTAATTAGAAACCAGTTTCCTGAATTCTTGATTCATAAGTGTGTCAAGTCTTTCCTCCATAAGAAGTACCTTCTGCATAGCGAGGAAAGAAAGCAAGTGATGGTTGTTCTACCAGAAACTTTAAGCTTCATTATTTAGGAATGGACGAAGCAGAATGAAATTACTTACAACTTTCAACAGAAAGAATACACTTTTCAGTTTGTAGGACATGTTTCGACAATATCTTTTGTCATTCTCAATTAAGTTTGATTCTATTCTAACAACAAACGCATTTATTCAATAGTAATTGGAGTGTTCACGCCTCCTAGGTATTTATACTGGTATCTTGTAAAACTTCCTTATTTAGGTTTCAAATCTGTCCTTAATAATAAAAAAGTTAGTCGTATTGTAACTATGTATTGTAGGGCTGTTAACATATTAGTTATTTTACCTAATTTAGGATTTCGTCTTTATTTCGCACTAAGGGCCGCCTTCCTGAATGCTGCCGGTGTTATCTATAAGCTTACTTGTGCTGGCTGTGATGCCAGTTGCATTGGAAAAACCTCCAGACACTTTCAAACACGGGTCGCAGAGCTTTTAGGCAAGGACAAAGCATCCCATATATGAAAGCATTTGCATGGAAGTAATTGCAATAATGTATGCTCGGAAATGTGCTTTTCCATTTTGGATCACGCACCGACTGACTTCCAGAGGAAGTTACGTTAGTTAAATAACGATTTAATTGATCGCCACTTTTTATCATTTGCTAGTAGAATTATTTATATCTCCCGCGCGCATTGCATTTATTGTGTAAGTGACTTTTAAGTGTTCTGTCTAAGAACGATTGGTGTATTCACGCCTATTCCGTATAAATATCCTTGTGAAGTTTGCTTGGTTCAGTTGAAGAGGACAATGGTTTTATCGAAACATGTCCTTGAAATTTAAACGATATGTTTTTCTTCTTAAAGTAATTACCAATGTGGTGCTAGTGCGTTCGTTTATACCTAATAATACTACTACTGCAGTGTTCTGAATGTAAAACTTACGTCCATAAGAAATATTGCAGCGTACCAATATACCAGCTCAGCATGACATGGCCTTGTTCACCCTGTCGTGCGAAAGCCTTGGCTTCATGTCCTGACGGTACTTTCATAGAAGAAATTTCTAGTTACCCTACAAACAAATTTAATAACCTAAATATCGAACCTAAACCATCTTTCACCGTAAAACTATGCTTAATAAAATTCCTAGTCAAGCAATGAACCTTGATGGCTTATCAAGCTGCAAAAATTGCTCAAAATCCGATGATATCGAGGACTTCAACAAATTGCGCATCGAGAAGGGGAAGCCTCACTAGGGTTCTTGCACATTAATATGGCGTCTCTTACTAAGCATTGCGAGGAGTTGTCAACGTTACTTTCACTAATAAAGTATAATTGTTCTATAATTTCTATCTGGGAAACTCGCTTAAGAGATATAACCGGCATTATAAAAAATAATGATATACCTAACTACTCATTTATCGACGTAAAAACGCAATCAAATACTGGGGGAGTGGGCTTCTATATCCGTAACTCGATCTACGGCGATACAAAGGTGCAACATAATTTATGCTTTCGGTCTGAAAATGAGATTGATTCAGTCTTCATAGAGATCGAACAGAAAAAGAGGAAAAATGTAATCTGCGGGTGCATCTAAAAGCATCCCGATATGCATGCTGCAGATTTTATGAACTCGTTTATGCTTAGAACACGAAGCCTCCTTGGCAATGAAAGATAAATCACTATACATATGGGAGATTTGAACATTAATCTTGTCAATTATGATGATTGCCGTAATACAGGTGACTTTTATGACAACATATCATGCAGTTTTTTTCGGCCACAAATTTTGCAACCTTCTCGCGTTACTCTTCGCTCTCAAACACTCATAGGTAATATATTTACAAATAATACGAAATACGAGTCTATCAGCGGGAACTTGACTTGCCAGATATCAAATCATTTTCTCCAATTCACTATCCGATTGTCGTCTTAAAAAGGTGTAAGATAAATAGTAAAATATGGCCGATCCTATAAAAATTTTAGAGAAGAAGAATTTCTGGAAGAAGTTGCAAGGCTCGATTGGACGTGCATGGCTGATTAAACTCGTAGTGCGGATGCGCTAATGACTACCTTTCTTAACAAAACTACTGATATTCTTAACGTAATCACTCCCGTACATCGCTTAACTGGTAAAGAACTGAACCTCCAGAAAAAGCCATGGATTACTCGTGGCTTGCTTACATCAATGACTAAAGAGATATCATCTATAGACGATTCCTAAATGCCACCAAACTTACTCACAAAGAAGACATGTTAAAACTCTACAAAAAATATTGGAATTTAATAGTCGTTCTTTTGAGAAAAGCAAAATCTTGCATTTTCGTGACTACTTACAACAAAATAGCGCTAATATAAAGAAAACGTGGGATGGGGTTAAGTCCATATTCCAAACTTCGCAAGAAAATCGCAGTTCACACCTAGCAGAATAACATCAAATGGCCACAACTTTTCAAGCCCAAAGGACATAGCGAGCGCCTTTAATGAACATTTTTCATCAATTGGTAAGAAACTCGAGAGCCAAATACCAACTGCCAAAGCATGACTTTAGTTATTACTTTAAAAGCAATGTAATAAACAGTATGTTTCTCGCTGACACTACCGCAGAGGAATTATCCAAGAGCATTGACGGCATCCAAACTTCAAAAGCATCCGGGCCAAACAGCATTCCTCCGCGACTATTAAAAATGGCCGGTGCCTTTATTTTACACCCACTATCTCTTATTATCAATCATTCGTTTTCGAAAGCTTCTTTTCCATCCTGTCTTAAGTAAGCGAAGGTCATTCCAGTCTATAAGTCTGCTGCTACGAACTTATGCTCTAACTACCGACATGTTTCTTTACTTTTAAGTGTCAGTAAAGTTTCTGAGAAAGCCATACACTCTCGCCTATACACATTCCTAGACAAAATAAAATTTAAATCATGAATTACAGCTTGGATTGCGGCAAAAGCACTCAAAGAGTCACGCCCTTGCATGATTGAGCAAATCAAGCCTGACCTAGATACAGGCAAATTTGCTGCAGGCGTGTTCCGTAAACCACAGCATTCTTTTAAAGAAACTTGAACATTATGGAATTCGAGGTCGTAGACGATTGATTTGCTTTGACGTGTAGACGATTGATTTGCTTCCTTCCTAAAACACCGAAAACAGTTCGTGACGATTGACTCGACTGATTCTTCAACCAATGATGTAGAGTATGGTGTTCCACAAGGCTCTGTGTCGGACCCTTGCGGTTCTTGCTGTACATAAATGACCTGCTGCACTGCCTAACCAATTCGATATCTCGACACTTTGCCGACGATACTAACATCCTGCAATGTCATTCATCGCCAAAAAAATATTAGAAAAACTATAACCAAAGACGTAGAGGATCTTTTCGACTGGCTCGGCGCTAACCGTCTCTCTCTCTCTCTAAATACCCAAAAAATCGATCTTGTTCTGTTTAAGCCTCCTAGTAAACTTGTTAGTACTAATTGACACATCCTTGACCTGGAAACCCCGCATCACTTAACTTTCTAAGAAGTTAACCAAAGTTGCAGCAATATAATCTAAGGTTCGGCACTTCGTGGCAATAAAAACTCTGAAAGCCTTGTACTTTAGCCTCTTCCAGTCACAGCTCTCATACGCATGTTTAGTCTGGGGCTTTGCAATTAAATCAGCATTAAAAAGGTTATACCGTATACAAAAGCGGACTATGCGAATCATAACCCTCTCTGACTTCCATGACTCGACCTCGAACCTATTTGAGCAGACACGAATACTTAAACTTGATGACATAATCGAACTGAACATGCTATCCTTGATTATATGATATGATATATCATGATACCTTTTCATGTACGACTGGAATAATGTCCAATTGCCATATTTCCTAGAGTCACGTATGCCGGCATGAGCACTCCCCAAGAATACCAGAAGTAGCGGACTTAGAAGGCTTCATGTGCCAAAGACATCCACCGTTAAGTATGGCGATAGATCCTGGACCTTTGTTGGCTCAAACATCCTCAACAACCTGATTGACTATGCCATAGACCTTAATAGTAGTAGTAGTAGTAGTAGTAGTAAGCCACAATCTAATAGACAGCAAAATGCCCCCCTGATTGCAAAATATTAGGATTTAACATTGCTACAATGCGTAGAGTATTAGCTACTGGCGACATCATCAAACTGCTAGACCCATGCTTGTTGGAGACGTTAGCTATATTTGTAAGATTTTATATTTAAGCTGTGATATTATAGTAATACGAATATCTAATAATATTTTAGGGGGCTCTTCTACCCAAATTAGCTCTACTAAGATGGGCCCTCCTTCCAAATTAGCTATCGAATACGATTATCTTCCTGGAGTTAATTTTTAGCTTGCTTTCTGGGAGAAATAAATTGTTGATGTTATTTTCCGTCGATGAAGTAGAATACGTTTAATTGTGATAAGTTTACTAAGTTTCTCATACCCAAGGAGGTCCACCATGAAAAAGGAACCTTCGTTCAGTTAATTCGTTGACTCTCTCCAATGTCTGTGGGACTGCAAATATCCTATTTCTGCCTTTAGGAGTCCAAAAGTACAGGATTTTTCTAGGTCCCACTAAGTATCCCAAACTACTTCATTTAAGATTGATAATACTTGTCATCCTGAAAAATGGCACAGTCCTTTCCCTGAGCAGATTCCGTACAACATTTGCAAACTAAGCAGGAACCATTTCATAGTAAGTTGCAACGTCTGGAAGCTACTGTAATGTGTATCTATATCTTTTCGTTCCCTAGACAATTACTGAGAAATTAGAAAATATATTCACTTGAAGAAAATAAAAGTCTACAGCAAACACGACATAAACGTCAGTATTAAAATCTCTGTGGTTTGACAACAAAGGAAGCATTAAGCTTACTTTGTTTCCGAGCGCAGCCAACCAGTCCAATGCCTTCGCTTCGTGTGGCGGCAAATGATTGTGGCAAATATTTTGACCTTAAATGTAAAGAAAGGTGTCTCCAAACTTTTCAGTCCGATGGCGGCATTAACAGACCTGTTGCAGGTTGGGGGCCAGATATAGTTTTAAGGTTAAATAAAGAAGAATCAAAACGAGGTGCGATTTTTATATTGATACTCAATCCACTCGCATCTGATGTGGGTTTGTGAACCGAAGCATAAATTCCTGCAGTTAGTTCGCCTCTAACAAGCGTGACAATCAAATTTTCCGTTATTTTCTTTACGTTGAGGAAGGCATCCCCGGCCGGTGTAAACGGCCTCGCGGACTGCTTCTTGCTCGCGACCCGTAGTTTAGAGATCCCTGCTTTAAAGTTTGGTGTGAACAAGAGCATCGAATACAGCACAGTCAGGCTCATATGGACAAATTTTTATGGCTACCCTGTTTGGCGAATCTCCAAAGAAAACCTGATCAGCAACTGTAGCACTTCGTCGTCTGCTGCGGAGGTCTTCTCGAAGAGCGATGGCAGTTTCGTGATCGTTGGAGCATCGACCGGTCGTCCGAGGCTCTCTTTGTGGGCACTGAAGGAGCTCTTTAGCTCCTCGAGAGGCTCAGCAAACATCCAACGACTGGCTTCTTCTATTGTCACGGACAATCGATGGACTGCGCATCCGGTAATACTCTTGGCTCTTCACCACTTACTTACTTATTTACTTACTTACTTACTTACTTACTTACTTACTTACTTACTTACTTACTTACTTACTTACTTA
>QQSS02184959.1:0-13818 GCA_003687565.2 Craspedacusta sowerbii | reverse complement strand
ATAATAATAATAATAATAATAATAATAATAATAATAATAATAATAATAATAATAGTAATAATAATAATAATAATATTCATGATAATAACAAGAGCAACCAAACAACAGAGCCAACGTACGCATCCAAAGCACCAGGCATTAACTCAGTCCAAATCAACACAAACACAACAGAGGATGGCCAAAAAGTAAAAAAATTTTGGAACAGAAAACGTTCAAAACAAACCGCACATAGAGAATTCACATCACTAGCAAGCAAGACCGACAAAAAGCTTAATCATTCCTGCCGACAGATGTATTATTTACAGAGCAACAAGTGAACGTTAGATGAATGGCTGACACCTGCACCCTTGCCACTCGTGTCCAGTGTTCTAGATTTACCGATTTAAGAGGAGGCTAGGTGTTCAGTTACAGTGGCTCCTGGCACAGACCTCATCAGCAGTGGTCGCTACTGTCCTGATTGCGAAGCACCAAGAGGAGAATTTAAAACGAAGACGTAATAAAATCACGCAAAGGATGTCACCTGCGAATTGAAAGACAATCATAGAAGCGGAAGAAAAAAAAAGGGGAAATCTCAATCGTACTTGCTGGGATAGCTGCGTTTCCATCTTGCCGCAGAGCTTAAGAAGGTCATCGCAAGTTGACCGCTTGTTGTTAAGTTCCCCAGTCAATGCAACGACCTTCTGCTCCAGGTAGACACATCTAGTGCAGACCTACATAAGAAATTACTCAAAATTCTTAATTCAAAAATAGTAAGTGAAATAGGATATGAAATACAAATTTAAATAAAACATTAAAAAAAAACTACTTACATTTAATAAAGGCTGTAAATAAATGCGATTAAGTGAGCTCGATTCGAAATAGGCTACTGTAAATTATTCATATGCTTCGCACAGAAAGAATAAGGGAGGCTTTAGCAAAAGCAGGAGGAACAACACGAGGGGCCGGTACGAGCGCAAGAACGCTTATCGACGATAACAGATGCTCACCGAGGGTGCGAACAGAACAACAAGCTGGATGAGTTGATAACAATGGAACGAGAAAAACAAATTTTCGTCACTCTTTCTGTGGGAAAAAAATCCTTTTTCGGAGGCGCTAGTCTTACGGTAGGATCAACATAATCGACGGAGGTTTGCGAATGTGCAAGTGTGAACGGGAGATGTTTGCGCAAGACGCACGAAGGAGTCAACCTGTAGACAGACGTAACACCGACATGAACGCGAGCCAAAGCAAACACGGCGTTATCACACTGCGGAATAGGCGCGGCGTCGAGAATGTTGACCCTGGCTTCCGCTTGTGCCGTGCTCGTAGATTAACGAGCCATTGTCGTAATAGCATACTTTGCGCTTTTGCACTTGAAGATGGCCTCGCAATGACTAACAGCAAAGCACACATCACGTTTTGCTCTGATTCGCTGACAGAATAAACGGGCTATATGTTATAAAGTAGCTCACACAAGAAGTGGACATCGATCTATATAAGCAAAGCATTGGGGAACCATCTCCATACTGATTTTAACGCGGTCCCTCTCCGAAAGGCGCTTGGGCGTACGGAGGATTTCGCTGGCGCTGTAAGATAATGATGAAGATAAATAACTTCGTACTACACAAGCACTGAGGCTGTTCACGCTTCACCTGTGGCTGGCTACGTCATCGCGCTCCAAGCTGCTAACATTATTCTACGGCAAAGCTAATTTCGATGAATGAACAGGCAGGAGGACAGCTCCAAAGCCAAACAAACGGAAAAGTAGGACTTCCAACGCCCCTCAAACGAGGTCTTCACACCTCCAGATCCGCTGCAAAGAAAATCAACCCAGACTGGCCCCGTCACATCCGCTGATCTCGGCTCGACTGTTGTCTATTCTCTAGTGCCTATCTTCTGCTGACTAATTTGTTTTGTCTTGGAAGATATCGCCTTCGCTATAGCCGGACACGTAGTCTACAAACACGCCGGTACTTCCATACTCTATCGCAGTCGTTGGACATCCGTTGTTATAGTGACACCACGAATAGTCTGGATTCTATGCGCACCGCATTGACCAGATGACACACGACAAAAACAAGCGTAGAAGTCTCTGCAGTAGCAGTCAGTAACGTCAACGGCTTCTTAATCAAGCGTCGTCCTCGTTAGTAAGTTATGACCAGCAACATCGCGTCGCTGCCATCTCCTGAAAGACACCGTGACATAGCCCTGCTGCTACCCGTGGCAGGAACCACGGCAAGACCACACACACACAAAAAACAAGACAACTTGAAACTTAAACAGAAAAAAAAACAAAGCTTCCGCACCACGTCGACAGCAAAAAGCAGATGACCAAGAACGACTAAGAAATACATTATTGCGTCGCTTCATTCACGCATCATTCATTCATGCATTGCGTTGTTCCATTCACCCGTAGTTAGTAGCCTCGCAAAGGCAAAGGTTTTCGACTGGACAGTAAGGAACTTTTGCATATAACAAACGCCTTTGTAAGGCCAATCAAGCGCATAATGTAAGCATGAAAACAACCTGTAAGCCTAACCGTAAACGCAAGTGTTTGGGCTTAGAACCCACTCTGCGCAGAGCACCGGACGTCGCTCAACTACGTTTGCGTTAGCCCCTGAGTCTGTGCCGAGAATTTCTCATTAGGTCCGAACACGGGGAAAGAGCATCGCAGAAAACCTCAGACGATTTTTTTGTGATTCGCGTTGGTAGGCATTTAAAGTATCCCAGACGTATGTAAGGCATGCCAACCTACGAAACAGGCTGCCGAAAAGAAGGCATCGAAAGCCCACCATTGTCACGCGCTTCCCAGCTTACGTTCACATTTTATTAACAAAATTACAATATTAAGTTCTATTTACAAAAATTATTTCCATATTTAACTATGCTTATTATATTTAAATACCACATCTAACAATATTTAACTAAATATTTACTACATAAATTTTACTTTACATAATTTTACTTTTATAATTTTAACTTAACATTTTACTTTATATAATATTTACTATATAAATTAAACTACATATTAACTAAAATTACAATAATAATTCATATTTAACTATTTAAATATGACATCTATAACATACTTCGCTGTTCCATGCTAATGAAACAAGCATAACAAACGCGTTTCAAACGAGTTTCTATTTACTTAGAAAAGCCGCAACAGTCAACTGCACCCATCCAATCTTAATTCATCGCATGACACAAAGCTCACGGCAGCCGAGCACGACATACGAAGCAGGTAGCTCCGGGTGCAATTCTGATGGCGATGACGCATCATGCTGACACGGGAGGCGGGGAGGTTAACGAAATACGAGAGCAGCTAGCTGACACGCACCACGTTTGACGTCGTGACATTCTTGAGCGCACCTTTCACGTACTCGGCTTCGTCAGAGACGCGCTGTAGCTCCTTCAGCAGCTCGTCGATTTGCTGTTGCCGCTCACTAAGAAGAAGAAGAATAAAAAAAAAACGGCGAAATCGCAAAGCCAGCAAACGAGAGACCTTCCACAGATTCACAGCCACAAAGTCTCCAGAGAACTTCTGCTAATTTACTGCGAGGGAAAGCACTTGCTTTCACCTTGCACAAGCAACAAAAGCGTGGTTAACAACAGTCGTCTTGCCACACTTCTCGTATAATGAGTTCCCAAGGAAAACTCGTTCATTAAAAGGTACGGAGACGATAAGGTTTTAGGCGATATAGGAAAGGTAGTCGCTGATATGGAAGTGATAACGAGGCAACTAAGATAGCGTCTAGTCTAAGGAAGTAGTTGCACGACACTGGTGACCAAACCTCCTTACCAAAGGCGACTTCGTGCTTGATGACCGATTATCACGTCCTACTAGCAATTACACCAAGGAGCTATTCAAAGCGACCTACACATTACGTTTCACAGCACGATACATTCAAAACGTGGATAGTGATAACCTAACATAAAGTTGGTATGAAAAAGGAAAAAACCTACAAAAAAAAAAACAAAAACAAAAATAAATAAACTGCACGAAATTAAGTACACGAAGATCAACCATGCAAAGACAAACAACGAAGGCGAAAGGAAGGAGAAAATCATTTGAGTCAGCAGAAAAAGCTTTTCATTTTAAGAAAAAATCGCAAATGCTGCGGCTTCTATTCTGAGGCAATGCCCGCGTCTTTGTACTTCCAGCATGATAAACAAAGGTGACGGACATGAAACGCATTCAAATACTACCGTACTTCTGCACGAATCCAGAAAGAATTACATTTTGATTTGGAGGACATAGAACTGTTAGCTGCATTTATACTAAAAAAATATGCTGCCCATGAACGCAGACACGCAAAGGGAATAAATCGGGTCAAAATTTGAAAATTTCACGGCTTCTGTTCGATGTCAATAGCTGGTAGAAGAGCTAAATTTTCGCTTGGCAGGGAACCACGTTGGCCGACATTAAAGAGAGAACAATATTTGAAGATCACAGCAACGCAGAGAGCACGAAAATACTCGCGGACACTCCCGCAGCGAGAAAAAAATTCCTGTGGAATACGAGCGGCGACATGCCAATCATCGCTATCAACAGCTCAAGGGCTTTCTTTTGATCTCTTCGGTAACCGGCTTGTTGACCGACAACAATCCAGCAGACGTCAATCGATCAGGCTGACGACGCTCCGGCGCTTCTTTCTCGATCCACATGAGCCTCTGAGCTCGGCAGATGACAACACACACAACAGCCAGGAGAATAAAAACTGTCAGGGCAAGAAAAATCATTCTAAATATGTACGCCACATATGTATATATTACAAATATACAAACACATAAACTTATATATATATATATATATATATATATATATATATATATATATATATATATATTACATATATTATTATATTACCTAACATTGAAGGCTCCCAATTTGCACACACACTCACGCATGAACAGAATAAGGCTCGTTAAAGGCGTTAAATAACTAGCATGGAACCACTCTGATGTCGCGTCCAAGTCAAACGCGTCAAATCGGTCTGCCGATGACGGCCAAGCAATGGCAGGATCGCTATTTCCTCGGGCAAAACCTTGAGGTCAAACGACTCAAATTCCAGTAACACTGAAACAGCCGAGTAGTAAGTCGCTCTTCCTGCAGACATCGCCTTAAATCGCATTAAGTCGAAAACGGACAACCAAGCACAATTCGTACCACTAAGCGCGTAACGTCATAAGCATGCTCGATTCTTATAATCGCCCAAGGACTTTATAACCATTAAGTCACTCGGCCATGTGTGTACGGCAAGTGCTAATGCGTCTACGTGTCTGTCGGTGTGTCTGTGCGTGTATGTTGGTACAGGCACGATAGCGGGTATAGTCGACCGCGGGGAAGAAATTTTGTGTCGGCGCGCGTTCTTTCTCTGCACGCATACACACAGATATACACTACATCGCACCTCTGCCGCAAATAATTTACAGTTTACACGCACGCGTCAAAGCCTGGTTACGCTCGTCGTTCGTTCTTTTGCCTTTGAAGCCAATGGAGCTTTGATGCGAACTAAGATCACTTTGATGCGAACTGAAATCACACGCCCTTGAATCACGTAACTACGCAACCATATTACACCAGGACCAATGGAGCCGGACAAGATTAGGAGCCGAAGATGACATGCAGGAAAGCATACTCACCAGCAATGGAATTCCTCTACCAAAAAATCGACACACGGTGGTTTGTAGTGCTGGAAACCCGTCAACGATTTAGCACCCATACGTTATTAGTAAAGAAGTACTTGAATCGTAAGCTATACCTTTCACCCACACAGCATAAACCAAAGGCAAATGAAGGACAGAAATTAGCCTATAGAAGCAAAGCAGAACGTATGCGGGAGGTTAACAGTTTTCTTACCACCTACCGCGCGTTATCCGCGAACGAGCCGGCCATCTGAGCTTTGAGCGAGCTTAATTTCGAGTCCTTCTCTGCTATAAGATCGTCAAAATGCCTCTTCAAACCAGCCAACTCAGTCTCCAACTATAAGATCAAAAACCCTGATTATACGTTACTGGAGAAACGGGCGTAAGGGGCACCATCACTTCCAAATCAAAACATTCCGAACACTCTGAATATTTCCTTACCCAATTGATAATCAACCCCGAAAACGCATCTATTAGAAGAATCATACCAACTACAGCACACTTGTAATTAGCGAAACACGATAACGACAAGATTCCAGCTCGAGCTATGCGAGATCCACCAAAACAGAATCGGCAAAAGATAAAAATGGCATCGCTCACTAGCGGAATATTCCTCCTAGCAGACGGATAGATATTCAGCATCTGGCGCACAAACTTAAGGCTAGAAATTATTAGGAGATACTTGCAACTACTACACAGGTAAGAAGAAATTAAAGATAGTCAATGAAAAATTTTATCAATAGACCCTGGGCGCAGTCCCCAAGACTCGAATAAACAAAGAAACGAAGCTTATGTAACGCAATCTCGGGAAGGGCGAGGAATGCTTGAGCAAAAACTTGTTACAAATTGGAGATCGCTGAAAAAAAAAAAAAAACATAGGCAAGGAAATTTCGCCAAAAAATGAAGTGCGTGGACAAACC
This sequence comes from Craspedacusta sowerbii, assembly GCA_003687565.2. Lineage (NCBI taxonomy): Eukaryota > Metazoa > Cnidaria > Hydrozoa > Limnomedusae > Olindiidae > Craspedacusta > Craspedacusta sowerbii. The sequence goes on along the minus strand of QQSS02184959.1, from coordinate 7,270 downwards.
TCCTTTCTCGAACTCTGCATGTCCTCGTGATGCTGCTTTTTCATGCACGAAAGGATATCCGCATGTTCGCTCTTGAGCCTGACAACTTCGTTCTCATGCTGCTGCTTCTCAGTCCTCATTTGCGTCTCGAGACTCCGGCACAAAGCAAGCTTTTGCGTCAGCTGCTTCTTGACCTGACTAAGTTCTTTTTCGCAAGAAGCGTGGTCAAACGAGCCATTGCTAACTCCTGGAGGAGATACTCGTTTGAACTTCTCCGCGGTTACATCTGCTTCTAATTCTGTCAGGCGAGCTTTCTTTTCCTTCAATTCCGAACGGAGCTGTTCGGAGGACTTAAGTAGTGCCGCATACTTTGCTTTCAGAGTCTGCAAGGAGAGACAGATGGATGATAGCTCTGGCATAAAAACAATAGCAGGTCTGATTTTTATAGAGCTAATATAGCTAATCTAAAGTAGAACAAACTGACAAACAGGATCAAAAGGGTCGCTGACACAAAATCACTGTTGCATCAACCTGAAGCTCTTTGCTTTGTTCTTTGTGGGGATCTTCAAGCCTCGCAGGGGGGAGCTGGAAACTACGTACAACCAGCAAGTCAGCATCACTCGCAACTTCATTCTTTTCAGGACTCCTCATCGGAGAGGCAAGGCGTGAAGACGATCGTGCCTGCTTTCGAGCCCCATTCCCACCGACTACCGATCGGAACATGCGTGCGAATCATAGAAACGCTGCTACAATAACAAACCAAATCAACGCTTCCTATTTGCGTTACAGTTCACGTTAATTACGTTTACATTTTAAGCAAGCTAGATAGGAATAAAGAAACACACACTTATACACAAACACCTTGAGTGATGTGTTTATATGTATGTATATATATATATATATATATATATATATATATATATATATATATATATATACATACATACAAAGAATTCCCATGCCCTAATATCCTCAAAAAACTTCCATGCATATCAAATAATGAAACCACAACTTCTAGAGCGCCAGGCACTTGCAATTCATCGAAGTCACATTTCTCAAAATTCCTTTAGTACGCAAGGGATGACCTGGGCTTCCTTTAATACCAAGGGATTGCTGCACCAGATCGCTGCTATTGGAGCAAATAGGCGGGAAATGTATTCATACCAAGCAAAACTTGCTCTTTTCTTATGGCGACCCTCGAGATAAGAAGCCACGCAAGCAGTTAACGTGAAAATGCAGAAATAAACTTTCAGGTACACATATTTCGCAGAAAACATCAAAGACTAGTCAAACAAAAAGCTCTTCCGCTGACGAAAACATTACATTCTCAAATGACAGAGCATAACTTCCGTCCACGAATCCTAAAAATAAAAATACATCACAAATACGTGGAGCACAAGTAAAGAAGCAACGCGGAATAATCGACGACCCGAGCACATTTACCCCTCCTTAGCCAAAACTAATTGATTAAAAAAAGCATTTGAGCATACCGCGTCGAAAAGCCACGTGGACCAACTTTACTATAACAAATACAAATTATGTAGAACGTCAGGAAATGATAGCTGCCATTGCGGGAATCACGTGTAAGTACATAAATAAATGAAATGGCTGGGCATACACACATCTAGGCGAGTAAGAGCTTAAAAAAAGGAAAGGCAATGTTAAGACTTCCAACTTCACAATACCCTCTTGCTCCAGGAAACCCTATTACCAAATAATCGAAACTTGGTAGATAACACTGTCCATACACAGGTTAGAGCAGGTCCCAAACAAAAAACAAGGAGAGTCACAAACTTAAAGGCAAGAACTCGACCGCTGCTTCTTTCATAGAAGCACATCATCTAAAACCACGACAGAACCAGGTTTAAAAAAATTTCTTAACATTAACCGGCACTGCACATATAAGCGTTCACGCTAAACTACATAGACGACGCGAAACTACATCATCAAATCAAAGAACCTGATGCCATAGAAAATACTTAGCATTTCCCCAAACGCAGCCTGAAAAATGAGAGACCCATTTTTTAAGTCATGTCAAGAAATAGCGGCCTATGCGGCCATGGACTTCCCTCCCAACTTGCAGACAGTCCCGCTGTTCCAAAAAGTCCCCCATAAGGCCCAGGTCCGGGAGCCTGTTTACTCTGGCATATCACGGGGACTAGGAAACAAAGATCGGTACAATCATGGTGTCGGTCACAAATCCGCAAAATCTGGCTTCACATCCAAAACATCATGAGACCTCGACCACGTGCGAGTTCTCCAATACGTCGTGAGGAAGAAGGTTTTGGAAAATTTTTATTTTGTCTTTAAGTTGCTGGCACAGCTGCTGAGCGGTGTTAAAAAGCACGATAACATCCTTAAGCCAGGGAACTGTGCATATTATCTGTAACAAGAGAAGCATTCTTTAAACAGTAACAGGCAAAATAACTTACATCTAAACAGGATACGATAATTGGAATGGCCACATAAGACCAAACAAAGATTAAGGCAGATTCCATGACCAAATACTTGCACTGGAAAAATGCCTTAGCTCAATGCTACACATAATCGTATATTTGTAAACCGATTTATCTATAATTTCAACTATCCAGGTACCCTCTCGCATAGCCACATAGGCCTGCCATGATCATCAACATACACAGACGCGCACGTACACCAAAACATGCCTGCATAAGTGCACGCATACATCAAAACACGCATTCATAAATCATGGACACATCGACACAATCATCAAAAATTGAACATCAAGACCATACCTCGAAACGGCTCACAACTTCATAAAATCTATTCGCACATTCACTAGAACGACAAGGTTCAAGGCTCATTGACCTTTAGTAGCGACCATGCAGCATTGTCAACTAAGTATATTTTCTTCATTTAGAACTTCTTCACAATTTATAACTACTGCTACGCAAGTACCAGATAGAGTTCCTAAACAAAACAACATTTAAAAGCTTTACATAATATCGCACACCGATCAAGAAAGGCACATAATACGATAGGTATGACACGACGCATAGGTTGCCAACTGAGGAAAAGGAACGCATTTAAAACTTACAAAGTGTGACCGATCTGACTCTGGTCCTGGGCAAGGTTTCTCTGAAAACAGAAAGTGCAGGATAGCGACGCCAACGCAACGTTAAGGTTAAACTAACGAACGAACACAGCAAGTACCTGCCTAATTTTACGCACGAGTCAGTGCGTACTTAGAGTGAACTTGTATAAACAATGCGTTCTACATTTCACGGCCCACGGTCAGCCACGAAAACCACCCTTCCCTATCCTTTGCCATCCCTCTGCAATCACGAAATACTCGCCTGGTAATTAACAATCAGTATTGGACGCTTCAAGAACTTTCAGACCATGTGTGATGTGAAACTTGATGTGATTAAAACACAACCATACAAACACCAAACACCAAGGAAAAACGGATAGGTCCCCGCCGCAACTCTTTTTTTTTTTTGACGCTTAAAATACATTTAGAGTAAGTCAAAGACATAAGCATTTGCGAACCATCTGAGAGTACAAGCATACGCTAACCTGATTCGGGGCTGCAGTCACCAAGTTGAGCACATAAACATTAAAGACGATCTTGTCACAGCTGACATGAAAGGCCATGAGCAGCTCTTCAGGAACAGGAGGATTGCACACACGCTGTTAAGAGAACCACAAAGGCTCATACGCTGAAGTGTCAGGCAAAATCGCTCAAACAGCACCTCACTTAGTTCGATCGTCAAAGCAAGGTATTTATTTAACAAAAAGGCATAAATTTAGGTATATGCAAATTTACAAAAGCAAAAAAAATCATCTCTCGTGTCAGGATTCTACAATGAAAAGACTCTAAACCGAATCACTGAATTTCAAGCGAACGTAGCTGACAAACAGATCCATGAAGATCATCTAACATCGTAATTATTGGGGCTACCGTTGGTTTCTCAACGCCTATCGATATGAAGTAAACATCTACGGTATGCACACGTACCTGAGGGTTCAAAGTCATCAATTCCGACAGAGTCTGCCGTTCTGGAACTATGAGGAATGCTTTGCCTCGGCTAAGAGAACCCATTACCTTGTCCATAAGCTTAAGAAGAGCAAAGACTAGTCAGATAAATATGACATATTTCGCTTGATTAATTTCAGGCATTATCACCCTTAAAAAAACACAGTCATGAGCAGATCAAAGAAGACTTAATGAGATGCTGTTACAGCAAATAAGCATTTAATCTATATAGGTAGTAGCCAGTACCAAGAAAATTGCAGTACTAACAGGCAAGATGCTGCCATTGAGTGTTAGTCATACGAAATACCCTGTACCTGCATAACTTCAAATCCAGAATAGAATTCTCCGCAAATCTCGCGATCGCATATTTCTTCAACCACCATTTCCAGATGGTTGCGAGCATCTTGAAGCTATGGTTGGCCAAAAAAAAAAAAAAAAAAAAAAAGAACATGAATATTGGCTATAACATCTCGACCATATCCATCATAACAGTTGCCAGTTTTGTTTGATGCGTTTGCATTTAAAAACATAACCCTATAATAATTTAAATAAGCCGGCATTAACATTTTATAAGACATCAAAAATAGCGAGGCTGATTTCTATTTTCGATCGTACGTGGTTAATGCTTAGTGACACGCCACCCCGTTCAGTAGGGCCAATGGTTTAATTTGAGATCGTCACAACATGAACTTTAGTTTTCAGGCAGAGTGCATCAATCAGATCTGTCTACTTGTCACTTTGGGTCTTCAACTCAGTTTGGGTCTACATCATAAAACGTTGTCAGCAACCTGAGGGCAATGCTACTTCTTTTCCTATACCAATTTAGTGGACTAATCCTTTTTTCGGTTTTGAGAATGACGTTCGACTTAATATCTTATTACGCCACCAAGACGAAAGGCAAATGAGCGTAACCTGCTGGAGCTTCCAGGGGCACTGCTCGAAAACGAAGGTACCAAAGTTTCCATTTTGCATTTTTGGCAGCTTGAACTTCAACTCCTAATGGATGGAAAAGAAACGTAGAATAGAAGAATAACTGAAACATGTTCCATAAATATTTCTAAAAGAAAATCAATTCATGCAAGTCAATCGCCTCATTTAAAAACTGAGGCAAAAGAAGCAGCAAGCGCTGGAACAGGAAAAAACAACATTCAGCCCTACAAAACTGAAAGAGCCAAAAACTTAGTACATACAGCTTTAATAACACTGTCACCAGCAATACTAATGAGGCCTTTCACAGCATCGGAGCTAAAAGAAAATTATAGGGCATCGCATAAAGGGCATAGGAATCCAAAACCCAAGGCCAAAACATGCTACATTAATAGCAGCGCAAACCCACAACTATTTCAACAGTTGATGCACTTTACATGAATTGAGATGAATCAATATAGATGTGAATAACAGAGATAAATATCCTTACGCAAATACACCGAAAGCAGACGACGGTATCGCAGCAGCACTTCAATGCAGCAAAAACACATATCCTAGCTAAAGGTGTTGGTTAGCTTGAGCACATACTTTGGGATGGACAAAAGAAAGTTGTCTGGCTTGGTCAGATGCATGCCCCCAGGAGAACCTAAAAATTCCAGAAGCAGAAAAAGCAAACAAATACCAATGCAGCAAAAATTTGCTCAATGTAAGCAAACTGTCTTACATACTATCCACCCATGTCTAGTGTCACATAACAAGAACTCTATGATGATCTGTCTATTTTTGATTAGATAAAATATTATATCAATAGAACTAAATCTCCTAGCACTTAAAATCCATCTTTACAAAAAACATATGGAACCCTAACAGTGTGTGCGTATGTGTGTATATCCTTACGAGGGTGTGCGGGCGCGTGTATGCGTGTTGCGGGCGCGTAAGCCTACATTTCAAGAAAGAACGCTAGTCTTACGGAAGCTAATTACTGATTATGGACAGGCGCATCATTCTAGCATGAAACGGGGCAACTTAGACCAGCGATATTGCCTGATCGTACTCTCTTATCGTCTACATATTGCAGCCCTCTAAATACTGGAGAAAAAATGGCTTCCGATCGCGCGTTAGTCTACTTCGATTCAACACTTCCGCAAAAGGTTGAGGTGGACTCCTCGAACAAAGAACTTAGATAGGTGGTGAATAAGTATGTCGGCAATGCGATCTAACGTATAGGGTTAGGTTCCATATCGCAGATAGTGACAAAGAAAAAAAAAAATAGCCGGGAGAGAAAGAGGTAACCGCAGTAGTGTTTTGGAGTCACAAAATTTCAACAACCAGTTGCTTGCTACCCATTCAAGATTATTGCCGCATGTGCAAACGGCGGAATTCACACTGGTGGCTGAAATTCGCCGCGTTCAAAAAGGAACTGCGGTACTGACCCAGAAAGGAACTGCTTTTAGGCTGCCTCCAAGAGACTACTGGAGTCCACTGCACGTTGACTAGACAGACTTTTTCCAAAGCAAATAATGGTTTACGCCAGCAGAGCTGAGGTCTCATTGTCTGAAAATTCGCATTTGACTTCTGCTAACGACAGCAACAATTGATTGCTTAACCCAACCCTCTGCAAACTTTTATAAGTCAGACAACTGGTGACGCATAACGGTTCTTGTTTGCAAGCGCGGCGTTTAGCCGTTAATTTAGCAACATGGACACTAACCCATACCACTGCTCCTTGTTCTTCAAAGACGATGGCAGAGGCCAAAGGACTCGTCAAGTACTTGAAACAAGAGACCGAGGCAGAGCAAAAGCTGCCGTCAAAATTGGCTTTTCAAGTTGGAGCATTTTTGGAAATTACTCCACAGTCAACGAAAAAAATGTCATGCGGCAGCACTGCTTTGGCATATATTATGTTCACCGACAGATTTGCCCTGACAAGCAATAAAAACAACTACTGTAATCAGAAACCAAGCTAACGCTTTTCAATCCACACAAAACCATGACATAGGATGATGTGGTTCAACATAGAACTTCAAAACAGAATTACAGGGCAGACAGTTTGCACACGGAAAAAAATGATAAGCCTTGATAAGTTTTGTCTGGCACTACAACTTAAGCTCAGAATCGCCTTAAAATAACTCAAGAACACATAAAAGGCTGCTGCCAAAGCATATGCTGAAACAAAAGAGCAGAGGCAAAGACATCAAACTTGCACGGAAACATTTGTTAATTTAACAAATTGAAATAATCCATACACGTGCAACGACAAATTTATCACCCTCAGCATTTAGAACTCTGTTATGGATCTTGGCCCACACATCAAGCATTACTCACCACAAGCATGACGCACAGCAGCATTCCACAGCATCAGCA
>QQSS02184948.1:0-13819 GCA_003687565.2 Craspedacusta sowerbii | reverse complement strand
CTTATAATTACTATGTTGCTGTAATTTTGATTACGCCTAATGTATTCTTTTTCTCTTTGGCGAATAATAAATGATGAATGAAAAATCGAAAGATCGCACCAGCTCAACCCCAACGCAACAATCGACTTCCCTAACTCGTGCGCTTCGTAATGCACTACTCACCTTGCTTGTCCTTACTCGTCAGAAACATTACAGCCATGCGAAAACGTGGGACTGCACTAACTGCAATCATTTCCTCCAGGAAAGATATTCTATCCCTGAAAAACACAAATATGACGTCCTTGAGGCAGTTTGCTTCAAAATATAGGATTTAGCATTTGTTTGGAGGGAGTCCTGAGAAATATTTGAAAGGACACGCATACACCTAGTTTCCAGGCTTAGGTACAAACAATAAAACAGATGACGTTAAAGTGGAGAAAAAAAAAGATGAACAAATCATGACAATGATAAAGCGGACTTGCCTCATATAGCAGTCATGCAAGCAGTTGATAAGCGGTGACAGCAAGGTGTCGATGCATTGATGAAACAGCTTGGCGTACTGACAAGTGGGTATCAGCTAAGAAAAACAAGTCAAAGAAAACTGATCAACAGAATGGGAAATTTTAATACGAAACCGAGAGACACGCTAAGCGACTAACACGCGCCTGTAATTTAAAATAGTAAAAACAAAAAACAAACAGCAGGAATCTTTTAGCCTGCCAAAGAATCCAGTCGACATGTCAGCTTTAAAGCCTAGAACGCATACATTCCAAGCTACGAGCACACACTCCGTTCATATACACTTGCATACCTTTAGATACTTGTATAATTCTTCCTGGTTATGGCGAAGCCTTTCAAAGTCAGTTTCAAACTGGAACGAAGAGGATGGCGGTACGACGGCAATTACACCAGAAGAACTGAGCGCATGAACAGGCGGTACTCTATAGCGTAACGAAATATCCATGGAAGACCACCTGGCATACAAGATCTGCAATCCACGTCAAAGGGAAACTAACACTTGGAAAGGCATCAAGCTGACACCTTCATGATAACTTACCAGACGTATCGAAATACGACAAAGCACAGAGAAGATTTTTCTTACAAGGGGAATTCCCATCCACTTGAAGCCCTTCCATTAAATAGTAGACAACAAAAACATTTACTGGTGACAACAAAAACATTAACTGGCAGACAACAAAAACATTAACTATTTGACAAAAAAAACATCAACTAGTAGACAACAAAAACATTAAATAGTAGATAACAAAAACATTAAATGGCAGACAACAAAAACATTAAATAGTAGACAACAAAAAACTTAAATAGTAGACAACAAAAACATTAAATAGTAGACAAAAAAAAAACTTAAATAGCAGACAACAATAACATGTGGTACCACCTGGAAAAGCTGACCTGCTATGGTGAATCTGACGGTCGGTCGTTGCTGTTTCTTCCACGCCTGCGTCGAGCGGGCTTGGCGCATCAGTGTCGTCACCACCGATCTCCTCAACAGGAATGCGTCTTAAGGGTTTCTGCAAGGAGAGCCATAACGACCTGTTACTTCGCACGTGCCAAACTGGCAGAACGCCCACTGGAAACTTACGTCATAGCTTTCTTGAATAAACTTTAAGAATAAAGACAACCTTTTTCAAATTTGAGGACATGTTTCGGTAATAAATTACCATTTTCGACTAGCATAAACTACATCACTGCAAACTATTTATAAAAAGGAGACGTAAACACACCGATCGCTCCAATAATGAACGTTTTAAAAAAAGGCATGACACAATAAGCGCTGGATCCACTGGAGAATAAAACTAAATTGACAATTAGCAACTTGACCAAAACCGATTGCACTATGAAAAGTATAGCACTCATATTGCATGCGGTAACTGACGCTCTTAGCAATCTATTCCTTGACGCACCATAGCACACTCGCTAACAACACGAAAACGCAGCTCTAGAAAAAAAAAGGAAAATTTAAAATAGAATACGCAACGCCTAGCAATACAACGCCAAGGCGTTCATATTGGCGGAGACACGTCACAAAACAAACCCAGAGAAGCTTACGTTAGATCTCGGTTTCCTTTGCGCTGAGCAGTCAAGACCATTTTTTACTGGCTGCGGGTGGCGCTCGACATCCTGAGGTTTGCTCTGGGAAAGTCGTTTTTCCTCCTAAACGAAGCGAGAACATTTCTGTCTCATCAAGCAAGGAACCAACATCACAAGATATAGCCTACGCCAATTGCTACATAGCATCATTAAATCCCTATCTAAGCTCTCACTGCTGCTAATATTTTAGGAATATTACACGAACAAATAGGTAGATCCATGATTCGTTGCCAGCTCATGTCAGCCCATATCAGCGAAGTTAAACATGAACCTATGATATACTCGTTTACTAACTTCGCCTATGTTTACCATCTCATTCACAAATGCGGTGTTGTGAAAGAACGGATGCCCCCGGGCAGTCCGAAAGCGCCCGGACGGACGACAGTATTTGAATAAGTAGGACACATGGGATCAACACGCCTGCAGCTACTACAGCGGAGGGGATATGATAGCACAGCGGAGAAGAAAGTGCCTGTCGAAAATAAAACACGCCGATAACATTGACGTTGCCAAGATTACGCCTCGTCACCTGGCACCGCACCCACAGGAGAGGGTGCACAACGGGCCATCTCGGTAATGAACGAGGCGAAACTCAATCGAAACGATGCAGCTCGAGAAAAGCAAAAAAATACCTAGGAATTATAAAAATTTGCGGCGACTTTCTCTAAATCAGAAGTCGCCACCGTATTTCAAAACCTAATTCGTCAGGTGACCACTTAGCTCCACGAAGCAAGGTTGCGCAACTGATAGTTACTTTGGGAAAATCCACACGTGATGCAGACACATCGACACAAGGAACACACGCAGTGAGAGTTATATCTAACAGGAACAAAAGATTGTAAAAACAGACTATGAAACCACAAAAAAAAGATGTTACGCATTGCAAAGCTCAATCATGTTCTGATCATCTATCGATTTATCGAACACGTAGCTGGTAATTAGGAAGGAAAAGGTATCCACAAATGCCTACCGCGCTGAGTTTTTGCAGTTCCTGCATAGCCTGCTTATTGTTCGGCTCGAGCTTTAGCAGCTGCTCGTAGTCACTTCTCGCATCTGCATATCGCTTCAATTTTTGCCGGGCCGTAGCTCGCCTGGCCAGCGCTTTCGTATACTTCGGGTCGTACACCAAGGCGGTAGAGCAGTCCTGCTCAGCAGCACCATACCTGCAGCGCCCACAATTCAGTCACGAAAGTTTTTAACATGCGCTGCAAGCAAACCTCAGATGGAGAATCACTTCGCGCTTCAACACTGACGGCATCACAGCAATACATCAGATTCGAGAGGCCACAACAACAAACAGGTAAACAAGCGAACAAAAAAACGCTTTGAAAATCTGCGTACTAGCCGAAATAGCTTTACCACTTTACAAAATGTTTATTTAAAATTTATAAACTTTCCATAGTATCGCTAGCGAATGAATAAAAGACTTTCATACGATCAATAAGGCCGATAGGCCATGACGCAATCCTGACTAAGACTAGCAGTGCAGGTTAAGGGTTAAAACTCTGAAGTTTCCGGACAGCGAGTGCTTGCAAACGCGCCCTCTCATCGCGAAGTAAAACGTTACAAGGCTCAAGCGATGGGAATTCTCCTTCTTCTCCGAGAGTGAAGTGAAGCTTCAGCTCCCGCAAGACCACAAGACAGAGTTACCCTTCCTAACAGGAACTACGAAAACGCCCAGAGATATATCTGAGAACAAACAAGAAAAGACAACACTGAAAACTCAAGCGATTTATAAGCCCTCTGAGGATAAAGCAGAATAAAGAGGTACAACAGCAGCGAGAACGTATCCTAGCTTTCTTTCTTTCTTTCACATTTATGTATGCTCAGTAATGGACAAATTAACCTATCAAAGCGCAAAACATAATCTAGCTCATAAATACAAGAGCTAACTATACCGAGAAGACCTGACTGCCGAGACTTGACCGAGAAGAGCTGACCTCACCTTTCCACCTTGAGTAGCGCCATACCTCGATTGGCATAATAAATAGGGTTCGTCGGGTCCAGAGTAACTGCATTGGTATACCTGGAAATGGCAGCCTCGTACTTGCCATCATTAAACAGTTGATTACCCTATTATAGAATAAGCCTTAAAAATGAATTTCAAGAAGACTAGAGTTCAACTGACAAGATTTACAAAATTAGTTCTTAACAAGACTTAACATGTAAGAACTAGTAACAAGAGATCTTATGTTTTAATTTCATTTAAGCATTGCCTCTAATAAATCTGGATTTCTCAAATACGACGCCATCATGGTAAGTCCACTTCTCACATATGGTCTAAAGCTTACCTTTTCCTTTTCCATATTAGCCTGTTGTGCTCTCTTTCCTTGCTCAAACTGTTCCTGCTCTTCCTCTGTTTCGTCATCTTCTCTATCGTTCCTTGTCACGTTGTCAATATCTTCACAAGCCTTTTCCTGCAGCGAAATCGTAAAAACCTCGTTACCACTCCAGATAAAGAACACAAAAATTACCCGACACTGTTAACTAATCAACGGGTTTAAACTCCAAAATAACGTGCTGAATACCACGTCCGACTAGTAGCAGGGTTCCAGCGTTGATTCGCACATACTTAAGCAATCCAAACATTACGCCAACCGCCACCCTTCAGCATTTATAAACTCACCAAATAGGCTTCCGAAAAGTCTTCTTCTGCTACCCCGCAAATAGGACTCCCCCAATGTGCGCCTAAAGGATTATCGCAAGAGGATTTTTTTTTCGGTTGAAACTAATAGATACGATGTCCCATGTCGCTTAGTGGATGAATGCCTCGCTATGACGTCAGCAATACAGGCGCCTTTGAAATTCTCGACTAATGGCAGTACGTTTTAGAGGGCAATAAGCTTCTATACCCATCCTTCATTTTCTTGATCTGATTTCTTGCCCTCATTTACAGGCTCTTCTTAACATAAGGCACAATTAATCCAAGCTCAAGCAAGAAAGATCTCACGGTTTAGCGGTTTTCCGGCGGCAGGTCGATTAAACGGCGATCGAGGTGGAATAGTTGACTTACCACATCAAATTTACTCCAAGCATCATAATCAGATGACTTGATACGCCTCTTTCCTTCTCGCTCTTCACTAACAGTGGTCGATTCAACCGATGCAGTTCTCATGGCCTTTTCAGGTCTACTTGAACTGCATCGCACAGGAGGAATACTCTGTCAAAAGAAATAGGAAATTTTAACTCCTAAATACAAATCTTTCCATTCATAAGAACATAAAGGTTTCCCAATATGTAAAATAACACAATTAAGAATTCAAACCAAATAACTACAAAAAATATTTCGAGAGCACCCAGTCTCCAAAAATGAAAATATAACTGTCAAGCAAACTCCTCGCATTAGATTAGTGCCAACTCAGAAAGACCATGAGATCAATAGAGACACTAAAAACTCTCAGATCTTTCAACACCTTACTGGAAATGCTTACAGATTATTCTCAGCCTAACATCTTCACATATTCAGTAGCTGCTAGCAAGATGATAAACCAGTAGCACAGTCTAGAGTGAACACTTTTCTGAAGAACACTTTTTCAGAACATCATTAGAAAACGTCTTTAATCCCAAGGAACATTGCTCTTTGAGTAACTGGCTGACAACTTATGACCATACAAAAAGGTCATTTCACATAACTTTGCAGTGCGCACAGAGGAGTGATTGAAGCCCTGCATGCTGAGGTATGCAAGTATAACAACTAAGTTCCTTGAAAACAAAAATTAAATCTCACCTATGTGTCCACAGCATTATATCAGCAAGGCAAATTTTTAAGTGTGCAAAAACTGCTAGTGAAGTGAGTGGTCATTATGTTGGGTGTCCTTCAAAGACACTGAAAATTTTAACATAAAATTTATTATGGCTAAGATTGGGAAGATCAATTGGGAAACATAGCATACACAAACTATAAAGTAGGTCTCCAGGTCTGCTAGTTTGAAAACTTCCTTCAATACAAAATCAGGTAGGAAAAGACCATAATCATAACCTTGCAGTATTTAGGGCCATGGCAAGCACAAAATCAGCCCCTTCATTAATCTTCTTACATGAGCAAAAAAAAAACTTACATCTTCTTCCATTTTTTTCTTAAGCTTCAAGTTAGAGTCCTCCTTTTTAATATCATCTTGCCATCTGTTTAAGTCTTTCAGGTAGTCCATGAGTTCATCATTGTTTTGGCGAATCTGTGCTTGCAACTCAACAGCCTTTGTGGTCATTCTGAAATCTGCTAGATAAAGCTCTTATCAGAGCTGCTGAAAAGCAATTGCATTACAATGTTTTTTTTTCCTATAAGAATATTATACCTAAACAATCACACTCAACCAATTTGATCTCAATATGGCTAGATGTAGCACAGCACTGAGTTAAACGCTTAAGACATTTTACCTTTCTGAAGGCAAAGGCAAGACTGAATGGCACTTTTAACAACACAGCGTGCCTATGAAATTCATATTCACATACTTGCAAATCAGATTCATGATTTCAAACAAAGACAAATTTAGATCTGCATGGGTCAACACAGGCTGTCCTAGCAAGTGGCAGCGAGAGCACCTCCTCCCAATCAAATAAATTTTAAATTAAAAAAAAAAAAAAAGACGCAATTACCTATTAATGAACTTAAAGAGACAATGGGAAGCTCCAGTGAATGCTGTATGGCGCCAAGATAAAGGAAAATCAGCCATTATTAGTAAATCTTAGACCAGAAGTAAATTAAGAAAACCTTAATCCTCATAACTTTTGACATATAGTATATATAGTAATATATACTAGATGTCAAAAGTATATATATACAAGTATAATAGCATATATCAATAATACTATATATAGTAATATATAGTATTCCATGATATTTTAATTGTCCTCTAATGCTCATTCAGGGCTGAAGTACGGATTCAAATTGTATAATGTGCTCTTTCAAAATCTTTAAAAAGGCAAACTCCTAGGGAGCAGTACAAGATAACCACTTTTTTTCCAGACTGAGAACACTTGACTCAAGTGGCTATTCTACACTTGCAAGGGTAACTCACCAAGCAGCAATGGCAATCTGCCATCACTCCTCATCCATGTATACAAGTCAGCATAATAAACCAATCTTGTTTTCTCCGCACAGAAATCACAACAAAAACCCTAAGGGAAATTCTAACAGCTCGTGTAGGATTCATCAACCTTGATTGCAGCTAAGATGCCCAGTGAGAGCATGCGGTGCCAAACATTTATCCTCGCTTCATCAAGCATGGTGGCACAGTTAACATATAAGCAAAACAGGAGATTCTACAAAATTCCTGCATGCACACAGAAATTTGTGACCAAAAACAATGTTAAAATTTCTTGCCCAAGAGGATGGCTACAAGGCTTTTTCTGTAATTGGCTTCACAAAGTAATGAGCTATAAGTAGTGGTTTAGTGGCAAATTTATTTATACTTGGTACACGATCACCATGATCACAGAAAGTAAAAGACACATTTAGATCACATATATAGAGCTAGACCCAGCTCAATCTGTGCTGCAAGCAACATGCTTAAAAGCAATATGCAATCTTTCAATAAAAAATAAAATAATTCTATAACATAATAAAATAATAAGCAAAATAATTCTTTCAATAACAAATAGGAAGCTTCCAAAGAATACTTAGCTTATAAGCTTTCAGGTGGTGCACCCTAACACTGCAAATTGCACATAAACGTAATCCGTCCAAGTTTTTCATATTTAACTTGACGTGTCTTAAATTAGGTCTTGAACTTATGTGTTCTGAAAACGCATATTCCAAATTTTTAGGCCCTATAGACCTTACACAGGCTTCTGGATCCAAGGCACTTGCTTCGGTCCAGGTACAGATAAATATCTTTGTCTTGGGAATGTTTATTTTTTGAAAGTTGAAAGATTTCTTTCGTATACCTACGATTTGCGTCAATAATGGTTCCGAACATTTCAAGTTTTAAATTTCCCCATCACAGAAGTGAACGTAGAAGTGCCAACGAGCGGGCAATCACTAAACCGTTTGAATACACTGTATGTGACCGGCAACACTATTTATGGCCGGCCAACTAGGAACCAGCCTGGTTCAACCAGAGAGCCTCCAGGCGCCGGTCAATTGGCAAGCAGGGTATGTGACTTCCCACGCATCCCCCGCGTATTTTCGCGGCTACCCTGTTTGGCGAATCTCCTAAGAAGACCTAACCAGCACACTACGACTTCTTCGTCCGCTGGGAAGGTCTTCAAGAAGAGTGCCTCCTGGTAACAGGGGACAGTGCAATGTCAGCTTCACGGTCATTGGAGCATCGACCAGTCGTCCGAGCCTCCCTTTGAGGGCACGTATCGAGCTCTTTAGCTCCTTGGGAGGCTCAGCCAACATCCGACGACTGGCCTCATTTGCTGTCACCGACAGTCGATGGACTGCACATCCGGGAAACTCCTGGCTTTTCACCAACAACAACGTATTGAGCTCTTTAGCTCCTTGAGAGGCTCAAGCAGAACCCGATGACTGGCCTCATTTGCTGTCACTGACAATCGATGGACTACGCATCCGGGGAAACTCCTGGCTCTTTACCACCACCACCACCACCACCACCACTAACAACAGCACTATATGTGACTCTCCAAGAGGACTAGCATGATTGTCAAATTAGATTTTTATACTACAAATGCTATTACTAGAAGTGGTGGAATTTTACCCTAACGTTGAAACTTTGTGATGACTCCATGCACTCCATGCACCCGCTCATACGTTTTTTATGGGTCACTGACATAGTTTTGAAAAGAACACCTATGAAATACGCCGCCTTCGATCGTTACATTTCAGTACTCATGTTTCGGTGTCGGAGCTAACATTACTCTCTAACCTATACGCAAATTTGCGACTTGTACTTTGCCAATGGACAATTCAGTTATAAATACGTAGTCATATTCTGCGGTGCTTGAATAACTTTCTGATAAGCGATTTTCTTGAACCAGCTAAATCATTGCCCACTCACAGCACCAACACCTACCCAGGCATACCATCAATGGTACATTATTATCTCTACAGAAACAGGCAAAGATTGGAAATTCTTGGCTATACCGTTTTGCTTTATCTTACACCTAGTGCACGAATTATTACAGCTCAACGATTTTGCTCAGCTGTCTGGCGACCGGAAAATCCAAAAAAAAAGATTTGATTTTAATCAGCCGCGGCTGCATGTAGATGTAGTCATCTAATTTCAATTTGTTAATCAATTTTATCCGTAAAAGGGCTTTCCACTTAGTGCAGAGCTGCAGCAGTCAAGCGTGAAACTCATACGGATTCGCGATCATCCAGTCGACTGCAATTGTTGATTCATTAACAAACAATAAACATCTTCCGAATAGTTTCAACCAGATTACACGTGATAACACGTGCATGTCCGGAAAGAGTATTATCATTTGCGAAATTGTGTAGTTCCGCTCTTTGAATTAATAGAATAAGATCACTTATAAAAAATATTGAGCAGTATGGGACCCAGAATCGATCTGGTGGTACTCTAGATAAGATTTGTTTTATGTACTGTAGACGATTTTTTTTCTTACGGGCTGATCTTGTCCTTCACGTAGGAATAAATATACATGAGGGAGTTTCCCCAATACCCGTAATCTCCCAGCTTGGCTACTAATTAGACGTGTATTATGCTGTCAAACGCTTTTGATCAACCAATACACCAACTACTTAATACAACACCTCCAATACAACAACAATTGATTACAATGATTGTACCTACATGCGAAGAGACAAAAAAGCAGCTATGCTTTAGGACGACTTGTTCATTTAATACCTTTCATCTTAACAACAACAAAAACAACAACAACAACAACATTTTTATTATCTCAATAAATGCGGAAAAGAATAAGTACATCCAATTCTATTAGCTCACCTTCAGTTATAAATACGTAGTCATCTTCAGAGTTCTGACTCAGTAGTGTTAAGATTAAGACTCGGATTCAGACTATATTGAGAATTCGAGCTTTAAAAGCGCTAACAGAAAACGTATCAGAGTCGGAGCGTGGTTTTTCAACTAGAATGTGACAGAAAACTTACACATTTATTAACGGGAAGACATCCTCATAGCAAAAGCTAATCAGATCGAGGATGCCACCTTTTCGTGGTCTCCATTTATAATCGTATAATAGAGGCAATGATTAGGGAAATAGACGAGGGACATACTTTCTAAGTACGAGTCAAGGGGCCGCATATAGCTTAGTACATTCCTCGCGGATAGTATAAAAAAGAAGTAACATACAAAGAAAGAAAATTCAAAAATAAAAGTAAACCTTCACCAGGTACAACACAAAGGTTATATTTTACAACAGTCATATATCGTGCGCATAATACACAATTCATCTATACAAGAACAAAACAAATCCGTTTCAGAATAAATCCGTAACCTTGTAAGGAATCGTCACCGTGACCATAGTTTTAAAAAAAAGCAAAAATAAAGGGCCAGCACAAAGACCAAATTCAACAGCACGGTGAATTGAAATACTGTGGTTGAAATACCACAGGAATAGCAATGGCCCCAGAAGAGAGCCTTGGAGCACCCCATATCTAATTGGTAGCATACTTGAGAATACTTAGCGTTGCAAGTTTGGAACACAGAACCGAAGCATAAATGTCCTTGTGAAGTTTTCGCGCCAAATGTCTTGGACGTTAGGCAAAAGAAACATGACTCATCGAAAGTCTCGTGTAAGCTGCTTGCATTCGGCTTTGCTAACCTAGTCACGGTCAAAGGTAGCCTAGTGCTATTCAGCAAAAGCAAATAACACTTTGCTTAAATGGTGACCCTCCTATTTCCTAGTGATTGTGCGCAACTCGAAACACCAGTTACGTTCAGAAAGTTGCCGATTAAGTTTGTTCCTTTAATTGTGGTCCTCCCTATCCTGGGACATTTGCGAGAGCAAAGCAAGAGACCACACCGCGAGTGGTGTAAACTCTCCTTTTACTCACTTTCGTATTTATTCAGCTTGTCCAGAAGTGCCTTTCGGAGATTGTTTCGTTTTGTCCTGCTCTCTGAAACGACATTTTAATTGGTTTTCGTTCAAAGCAACGCACTAACTTTCTTTTTTGTAATTTTCCATGCTTGCAATATTTGGGTTTGCATTTAAGTGATTCTGAAGTCGAAATCTCGTCCATTAAAGCTTTTCTGAACTTTTGTCAAAAAGGGATTTTGCTCCGTAAGAAAGCTTTTCGTTTTCCATGGCGCATGATCGCTTGAAACTGTTACTTTTTACTTTATACTCTTCTACCCAAATTAGCTCTGCTAAGAAGAGCCCTCCTTCCCAATTAGCTATCCAACACGATCGTCTTACTGGAGTTAATTTTTAGCTTGCTATCTGGGAGAAATAAATTGTTCTTGTTCTTGTTCTTGTTCTTGTTCTTTAGCTAGGAACTCATATCATGCACCCGCACTCAAAGTTGATATTTGAGATATCGGATACATACGGTAATGTTACAACTCGTCGACAGCACCGGTATTTTAGCCTGGACTGCGCACGAGGTAGATGCAACTCTTTGGTCGTAACAATGAGTTCGTGGTAATCAATTAACCCTACGTAAACTTTAAGATTCTTTACTACTCTTTGGTCGATTGGTGAGAATGACGTTGATAGAAGACCTGTGGGGCCTCTGACGCATGAGTTTGGTGCGCGGTATATGGACATCATAATTCAAGTTTTTCAATTGGATAAATGCCCCATTTCTTGGCCACTCACAAAATCGAGAGGGTTCGAACTCTGATTGTCTTTTATAAATGGTTCTTTTTTATGCAAGAGGATTTTCCCACCACGTCTTCGCAGCGGTCATTTCCGATTGTCAAGAAGTAGCCACCTACCTCGTATTGAGCGACAAGAAAAGTGGAACCTAATTTTGTTGCAAAACAGTGGTTTTTTGTCAATGCCGTCGCAAGAGATACGGCAAGTGGAATCATTGGTATCTGCAAAGTTATGCAGATATTTAACGAGAAAGGTCGCTTAGGCCAAACCTAAGTTGTCTTAAACCCTTAGGCCAAATGGATGATGGATTCTACAGGTGGATTTCACATGTGGATGTATTATGTGTGTCGCTGCAGTCTTAAAAGAAGTGTAAGTCTCGATCGTACCAAGGCTAGTGTTTAAATTTATCCAATCTGAAATTACCAAGCGAAAAAAGAATCCTTGATGTTTAATGTGCAACAGACAAAGTTATCGAACGTAAGTCTTCTTCGGAGTTGGTATCCAAAGTTCTTATGTGGTCCTAAGGAAGACCAGCAGGCCGGAACGAATATTTTTCTTATTCTCCAGACCAAGGCAAACAAACGACGTTATGTAGGTGTTTTGGTGATGAGCGCATGCCGCTGAAAGTACTCACCTCTTTAGCGGATGCTATTCAAAGTTATCTCACTCAGTTGCCATGTGCTTGCGCAGGCGTTCGTGTTATTACACATACCAATGTGCGTAGTAGTAATAATGTAGACGTGTGCTTATTTATTAATTGATGAGTGCCAATGTGTATAAATATGACGAAACTTTTAGAAAAAGCAAGTCAGTTCTCAGCGTAGAACGAAATAAATGGCCAGGGTGCTTGCAATACGTTAAAGTATTCTTATACTTATAAGGGAAGGAGACCGCCTTACAAAAATTCAGCCAACATTTTTTTCGTTAAAAAGGAGATGACATGCAAATTTCATTCGAGTATAATTTCTCAAATAAATGAGAATAGCAACCTATATCGTTGATAAGGCTATTGCTACTTTAACTAGATCATCTTGGGAGTTCCATTTCCTGATTCTCTCACCTGTGATATGCTCAATATGTATCTTTTCCACGATGATCTAACTTTAAAATGATTTTTAGCAATAGACTTAATCAATGCGATGACGTGGTTTTCGTTGATTGCTGTATTCGTCATGCTGTCCTCGAACTTTTCAAAAACATTGCCACGTTAATGTCTCCCTGGACAGAAAGCAATGATTGCGTCTGAAAATCCTGTACCTAAAAGTTCGTAACTCCATGAGAAAATGCTATCACATCTGTAAGCCCTTAGGATTTCTGAAACCTAGGATTCAATAGGTTTCTCATTTTAGAAAAAAGACAACTCGTTTAATTTTGTAGAACATTTTTCGATCAGCATTGATCACTTTCAAATAATACAAAAAAATTACATCACAAACGTTTAAGAAAACTCTGAAAACTTGAATTGATGAGCACTTGGGAGAAGATAAGGCTTCGCATATTTGCAAGCATTTACAAGCTCTTTACGCAAGTAGGCACGTTAATATCTCTTAAATATATCACATGAATCCAATCCTAGGAAACAATATTGACCCAGACGAAAACTTCTTATCTAACGAATCACTTTTAGATGTCATCGATACCCCAATCTATCATACATCAGCTGCAAAGGAATTCCTGTCAGCTCTGCAACCCAATGGTACGCGCTCCATGCTATCACTTTTAAATTTAAATGTGAGAAGCCTCAGAAAAAATATTGATGATTTACGGATATTCTTACACAAGTTAGACTGGAACTTCAGTGTGATTTGTTTGCAAGAAACTTGGGAAAAGCATGATACCTATACTTTAGATTCAGGATTTATCTCAATACCTGACTACACCTTCATAAGCTGCCCCAGGGAGAATTCAAAAAGAGGTGGGGGTCTCGGAATGTTTGTAAGCCAACGAGTAGGACACAAGGTTCGTAATGAGCTCTGTAACAGCACAGATCACATTGAGGTCATGACCATAGAACTAGTCAATC
>QQSS02184937.1:0-13820 GCA_003687565.2 Craspedacusta sowerbii | reverse complement strand
TCCACAATGCATGCCAGGACACGCAGTCAAACGCAGAACAGAAATCTATGAAGACGGCAACAGCCCTTACCCCAAATTGGATTCGGTCCTCCCATACCTGACGGAGGCTTAATATTTGGTCACCACAGCCCCGGTTCGGCCTGAAACCAGCCTGCTGCTCTCTGGATGTTTTTTCATGATGACTTGTAATCGCACTTGCAAAACGAAGCAAATTTTCTTGAAAAGCCATTTGGTGCCATTCATGACATGAAAAAACTCGAAGCTTATCAACCGCGCTAAAATATATTTTAACTTGGGCATGTGAACCAAGATGAAAGCACCTGCAACCATGAAGAGAATGATCGCAACAACAGCTGGCCACACCAAATAGGAGTTCTAATGCATTAATTCGCTTTACGAAAACAATACTGCAGATCAAACTCGAATGCATTTCGTGCGCTGCAAAAACAGAAAAAAATGTGTGAACAAACTGCCGAGAAATGTTTTTTAGTAGAATTTCAGTAAGTGATTTTCTTACAGCGAAAATAATTAAAATCCCATTGAATTAATAAAGAAGCAGGTGCTTCCAGACTTAATTTGCGGCTTTAAGGAAGTCCAATTTCGAAGCCAAGAAAGTAATAATCATAATAATCCATAATCACACTATGTTTTCTTCCTCGTTGAACTTATTGGCTCACGTTTTAACTTCGATCAAAGGATTGGAACGGCACGCCACTTGGAAATGCGTCATGCTGGTGTAATAAAAAATATGACCCTATCTTTGAACGAAGTAACTTTATGCTGGAAATATTAGCGAGTGTCACCATCATTTACAACCTTTTTTTAGGATTAGGAAAATAATCATTTACACTACCACTAAGAAAAGACAAGCCATGCCTTCATTTTCTTACTCAAATATTGATCATGAACGAGTTCGAACTTACTTTAAGTGATCGAGTTCACCTGCTACACTTCACTGTGCAGAATTGTGCAAAACAAATCCTCCAGAACTCATTCCAGAATTACATTAACCTCTTCTAGATCAAAGTAGGACATTGAAAGAAGATTTTCCAAGCGACCTGTTGCGTTTTAGCATGAGTATGGGCTCATTTGTCGAAGCCAGGATTGTGCAGAGCTTACCTCACGCAACTCAGTCAGTTCTACAATAATCTCTTACACTGTTAGACGAAAAAAATATCAAACAATACTAAGACAAAGCGACGAGAAAACTTCCTCTGCAATGCTCCTACTTCAGCCGATGTAATATTACCCTAAAAGAAAAGCTGGTTCCTAAACGGGGTTGAGATAGACTTGAAACGAGAATGCGCGGGACTGGTAAATAAAGCAAGGTTGAACTGGATGGATTGGGAAATAAGCAGTAATAACGCGTGGCCTTTACGTAGGTTTTGGTTAGCTGAATTACGAGAGCCGTCTTCAGTTATTATACCAACAGGCAATTTCTTACAAAACTTGCAAAAACGCGCTAATACAAGAAGATGTGCGTCCATTGCCATGTGGCTTTACCGCAGTTGCATTGCTGTCTTCAAACATTGGTCCAGTACCAGAGCTCCTGAAAAAGATCCATTGAACTTTGAAATAGCTCACCCATTACCAATCCCTCTAACAAACCACTTCTTTCCACTATCCCTCAATGCAGGAGAACATGCTGATGAGTATCTTACAGTTTCTTCGCGTCTTAGCAATTTAGAAACAAAATTTACACCATGTAACAAAAAAAAAAGCAACGCCATTCGAAGTCACACACTCGGAAAAACAAACGTTTAGCTAGGAGGTACCCCCTCTTGCTACTTTCTGCAGGATTTACTAAGCCTCATAGCTTCTCCTGACTTACTAAGTCTGATATTTCAGAAATGTTTGACTTTTATTTCACAATTACGCCAAAAGCTTATTGCAGAAATGCTTTCACATGAAACTTAAGCTCACATGAAACTTAAGCTCAAAGGTCGACAAAATTTTCAACTTATTGGAAAGGTTTAGGAAGACATGATCACTTTCAAAGTATGATTTTCATTGGTCATCAAAGCTGACCAACTCATACAAATTAGCAAGTGTGTTCCCAGGCAAGTCCACGGATCGATAGACTGCAGCACAGTGTTCGAGTAGCCATCATTGATATCCAATACGAAATCTTTAATGAACCTGTATGGCCTTTGTCGTCAAGAAACTGGTTGTCTTATGTAGTAGTGGGCGTGGTCGAATGATAGTTGCCTTCTTACAGCTAGGCTGGTTTATAGAAAGCAAAACTCAAAATCTCACGTCGGGGATATTCAAAATGATGATACCCCGTTTGAACAACCGAGTGTTGCTAAGAAAAAAATTCTAAATACATCACTAGCAGAAGCAGGCAAATGCTAGAATAATAAATAGGTTTTAGACATAAGTATAAAGTGCCTGTGCATAGCTGCACTATGAAATAATTCAACGGGATAAAATAAATTGAAGATACCCAATCAAGACCATCTATTCGCACGTCGCCATATTTGAAACATTACGTCCAATCATGCAGACAATTTTTTCTCTATGACATGCCAGAACCAATAATGCTGGGACTCTAAATTATAGCTATCTATAGCACATTTACGCTGCAAACGCCACTACGCTCATAGCAAATACTTTGGAAACGAATCAGCATTCCATCCGTAAGGTGCTTCAAAATGAACCTAGACACCTGAACAGATAAAGATGGCGTTTGCTCGTTTCCGTCCTCGACCTTGAATGGTAATGAATGGCCCACCGACATCGACTGCTGTCTTCGTAAACGCTCGCAGTAAGAACCTGAACCCGTATCTATTAGGTCATGGCGCCATGACTTGGGATGCTACTGTAGAATTGCCGGCTTCAAGTCGCCTGCTAGTGAGGCATTCCCTTTCAGCTTGCTGTATAACTAGTAGTAACTCGACCTTGAATGATCCAAAAGCGCTCGGAGATCGCTGCTACGGGTATACTGGTTCCAGCCACTTTATCAATTCTTGAGTCACCGACAACGAGCTCCGTCACCCAAGCACTTCCCAGAAGAATCAAGGGATACCTCCCATGGATAGTCGGCATAAGTGAAACAGCTTTTGCACGAATAAGTCCGTCTTCGTCAACAAATGGGTTTAGGCAAAGTAGATTGCTTTGCGGATTAAATTCTTTTTGGATCTTGGCAACGCAATTCCTAACGAAGATGCTTTAGAGTTCTGCTCCTGCTTTTTAAATACCAGAGCACTTTCATGCTCTCCGTCCAGAAGAACCTTTCATTTCATAGTAGGAGCACATAGACATCGCCAGTTTTGTACTGACAACGAGCATGGTTAACAGTAGCATCGGCTTCAATAGAAGCATCGATGAAGAAGCGCAAGCTAACCTGACGTGCGTTATTCTGGAGGTAGATGCAACTCAGAACTCCAATGCTGGATGTCTCCGGTAGCTCTCTTTACCACTGCCATATCTTTCTGGTTGCTTTTTCTTCCAGTGGCTTGTTCCAGTCTTGTCTAGAAAGCCAGATATCTTAAAGCAAAGCTTTTTCAGAAACCAGGTATGGTGCCAGCAACCACAATGGATCAAGCAAAGCTGCAATTGCACACAAGATTTTTTGTTCCATAATGGTAGAATTCTGATCATCCTTATGTACTGCACAAAGCATGCCAACCAAAGGTCTATGCTGAGGGTAAACCTCCTACTTCTAGATCCACTTCAGACGCATGGTCTGCTCTTGGCAAACGGCTGAGGACACTTGGCGAGTTAGATAGCCATTTTCTTGCTTACCTCTCTACTGACATCTAAAGCCTTTACAGTTCTTGCTCCTATTGTCCTTATGCGTGGATTCAAATACTGTTTCTGCAGATCTCCACATTTCTTTAGACTTCAGTTGGGCGTGGTACCGACTTACAAACTGCGTTTGAAATGGACAGGAGTTTCTTCAAAAACGATACCATTAAACTGACAATCATCAGGTGCTCGCGTTTGATCAAGCTCTCTCTAAAGAAAGCGATGATATACACGGTATTGTGGAGCTAAGCCGATTCGATGATGCATTTTAGCCACATTGCATACCATTGCCATCGTAAATTTGCGAAAACGTAGTAGGACGTTAACCAGATAGCGCTGGAGCTTGAGACTCGTATATATTACAGCATTAGGTGAAATCCCCATTCTTCCTTGCTGATTCTTCAAGGGCAATCCTCGTCTTTGATGTCTTT
This sequence comes from Craspedacusta sowerbii, assembly GCA_003687565.2. Classification (NCBI taxonomy): domain Eukaryota; kingdom Metazoa; phylum Cnidaria; class Hydrozoa; order Limnomedusae; family Olindiidae; genus Craspedacusta; species Craspedacusta sowerbii. Next base: position 9,639 of record QQSS02184937.1, on the reverse strand, counting down.
TTCTTAGGCTTGAATGTAGCAAAGTGTGGAAGATACCATACTCCCGTGGTTGAATTTTCAGTTATATTGACTTTTGGCTTTGCAATTTGACTCATAGCTGCTCATGTAGAAGTTTCAGCTGTTTGTGTGTGTAAGTTTACTTCATTCATTCATACTAAAATTTCTATTACCTAAATTGGCATCTTTTTATTGTTGAACCTTGTCACTGATAACATATTTTTGCATATTGGTTGTTGCCTATTGAACATAATAGACTTCTGAAATGGCGCTTCCTTGATAGTGCTCCGTTTCTGTTCTCTGCTCCTCTTCAGCCTTTTACTTTTGTTGAAAATGGACATTTAATATTATGAGCAACCTTTCTCGTGAAGCATGGAAGTGTTATGGAGCCTCACGCTCATGTTGTCCTTTTTTGTTCCTCTCGCCTCTCGCTGCAACCGTGCCACAGTTAGCTAAGTATCGGGACCAATTCCTGACGATAAATAGAATCGAGCCTGAACGTCACACAAAAACATTTCCCAAAATGCATTGCTGTTCCTCAAAGTCTCCCTCATCTCATACGTGTCCCTTTTGATTGCAGAGACGGCCAGTAAGGGTCAGATGCAGAACCGTGTATATTAGAAATACGAACACCACGGAAAAAGACAAAGGATGGGCTGTGAGTAAGAAATTAGAACTTAATGACTGACTGAGGACCTTTTTGTGCCACTTTAGAGCTTTGAAATACATTAATTTGATCATTTTAGCTCTTCGAAAAGTTTGTTGCGACCTATCAGTAGGCCGACAATGGAAGCATTGTTCGGTCATGGCTGGGCAATAAATTGGCCGATAGTTGATCGGTTGAACTGGTTTATTATTTCAGTATGTATTTATTAAACTCTTTCATGATTTTAGTACGATATTAATCAAAGTTCCTATCTTTAGTCAAATTTCTGGAGTTGCTAAAGCCGTTTGTATCTGTGCTACCTGAAGTTGCAAAGCCTGAGAGAAAGGTTTGAGGAACAAAGTTAATTTATATAAATTGAATGCTGCAAGTTTAAATAGAGCTAGAGCTATACTTTAAAAGATTTGGCAAGGTGGAATTTCGGTTTGTGCGAACCGTATTCTTCAAGTCATTGTAAGCAATAATAGCGCTGTCAGTCAAAGAGCATTTAAATGTATTGCTTTGTCTTCATTGAGCAAAGATGTAAAATGCATCATTTATGCCTGTGTTTAGTGCTGGGTATGTTTAGTCGTTTAAGTTTATTGGAAGCATACTCTTGATGTCTTCTCAACATTGTGGTTTCTGACAATAGACAAACAAGATCACTGCAGTTTTGCTTGTAGATGGTTTTTCATTTGTTTTTTAGATCCAGTTTAGAGAAAAAGTTCTATGGACTGCCATCACTCTTTTCATATTTTTAGTGTGTTGCCAGGTATGTTAAGTCATAAGTTCTTAGAATGTCTGGTCGTGTAAGTTTTTTGTAATATAGGAATTTCATTCTGCTTTGGGTCTTTCATTGAATATATTCAAAAGCTCGTCCCATTTTAATTGTGTTTAAGTATTATCTAAAGTACCTATAGTCTGAAAAAAGCTTGTAGTTTGAAGCATGTTGCTGCCGATTTTGGTGTATTAGCGTAGTTTACTTTCAATCAATTTGATGGCCAATTTTTTTTTCTCTTGTCCTTTCCTGAAGATTCCTCTGTTTGGCATCATGTCATCAGACTCAGCTGATCCATTTTACTGGCTGCGAGTTATCATGGCTTCTAACAGAGGTACTCTCATGGAGCTTGGTATTTCTCCTATCGTCACGTCAGGATTGATCATGCAGCTTCTTGCTGGTGCTAAAATCCTGGAGGTTGGTGACACACCCCGTGATCGTGCTCTCTTCAATGGTGCCCAAAAGCTCTTTGGTATGATCATTACTGTTGGACAGGCAATTGTTTACGTCATGACTGGAATGTATGGCGACCCAGCTGATCTTGGTGCTGGAATCTGTCTGTTAATCATTATCCAGTTGTTCTGTGCTGGTCTGATTGTCTTGCTTTTGGATGAGCTGCTCCAGAAAGGGTATGGCTTAGGATCTGGTATTTCCTTGTTCATTGCTACAAATATTTGTGAGACCATTGTCTGGAAGGCATTCAGCCCTGCAACCGTTAATACTGGACGAGGTTAGACTTGGTTTTCTTGTGCATTCTGGCAGTTTTTGCCATTGTTTTCTCTTTGTTTTGTTATTGGATTCTAGTGTTGTTATTAGCATATGTGTGTCAATGTTATTGTTATTAGCATGTTTTGTTTTTCACTTTGCATTCCAATTGTTTTATTAAAGTTGCCAAAATGACAGCCAATGTGACTTTGTTAAATCCTTAGAAGAGAAATTGTTAATGATGAAGGTTGGCGAATGCTCAACTATTTCATTAATGGTTTTGAAAATAAGCGACTTTCCGAATTTCTGCCCTTCTTAATTTTATATGGCCTTTACTAGGTCTCTTGGTGATATAGCATGCTCAATACTCAGTACCTGCCTTTGACACTAGACTTGTTTAGTTAGTCTAAAACATGTATTTATTATTTTAATTGCTTGCAGGTACCGAGTTTGAGGGTGCTGTTATTGCGCTCTTCCATCTTTTGGCTACCCGCCAAGATAAAGTTCGTGGTCTGCGAGAAGCATTTTATCGACAGAACTTACCAAATTTAATGAACTTGCTTGCGACTGTCTTGGTATTTGCAATCGTCATCTACTTCCAGGTAAATTTTGCATTTGCCTCTCTTATCTCCTAGTATACCCGTGCTTTTGATGACAGTTCTAGAAACCTCCATTGAATGGGGATATGGGATATTAATTATTTTTTTTTCTTTTATTGCAGGGATTCCGTGTTGATCTTCCGATCAAGAGTGCTCGCTATCGTGGACAGTACAGCTCTTATCCCATCAAGTTGTTTTACACCTCAAACATACCGATTATTTTGCAAGTAAGGAATCGTTAGTTCCTAGCTAAGTTTGAGAATTGGCAGTTCATTGATTTGTCAAGTGTTTGTTGCTACAGCGAAAGCATATTGCAAGAGATACCGAACGCGCGTCGTGAGTTTTATTCATGCAAATTGACGGATAGTGGAGACCTAGAATTTTTCTCTCCTAAATGAAAAGTTCCAAACTCGGGCATTCTAAGTTACAAAATATAAAACTCTAAGCAATAGGCTGGTATAATCGTCATCATATGTCGTTTCGTCGTTTTCTTTCAGAGCGCGCTTGTTTCCAACGTCTACTTCATCTCGCAGATGTTGTCAGCAAAGTTTTCAGGCAACTTTTTCGTTCGCATTCTGGGAATTTGGAATGAGGCTGGTGGTCCTTCGAGGTCCTACCCTGTGGGTGGGCTATGCTACTACCTCTCCCCGCCTGAGTCGCTATCGCAAATCACTGAAGACCCCATCCACGCGTTCATGTACATAGTATTCATGCTGGGATCGTGCGCATTCTTTTCCAAGACCTGGATTGATGTCTCGGGCTCTTCTGCTAAGGACGTGGCCAAGCAGCTGAAAGAACAGCAAATGGTCATGCGCGGTCATCGCGAGAAATCTATGATTCACGAATTGAACAGGTGAGGCACTTAACAATTCAGTTTAGTTCTCTATGTTTTAAGTGATAAGATGCAGATTATCTCCATTGCCTGGTGCTAGTACATCTTTTTAGCGCAGTTTATTGTAAGGTTTATGTGTAGTGCTAATTTGTTTTAGTGGTAGAAGGTGCCCTGTCGTGCATTCGACCCACTTCGTTGAAAATTCTTGCAATTGCCATGTCCGTAAGGGCGTATCTTCCACAACGCGAGGCGCACCGGATTGCAAGGCACAATCGCTCAATCACTGGGTCTGTTTTTAAGATGCATGCTAGCTTATGCAAATCAGCTGGTGCAGTTGAACTTTATTTTCCTTTCTAAAGTACGCTCCTGTTATAATTTATCTTCTCGTAAAAATCCATTTAAGTCCTCTACTGCGTCTAAATTGAACAGCTTGGAAACGTCGAGATAAATCTTTCCGATTTCCATTTCTTCGTCGGAGACAGACTAGTTGCTTGGTGGCTTATCGGCAATGATTTCGATTACAGCAAATGCTTTAGCCCGGGCACCCTCGATTTATTCGCGTTTGGGCCGGCACTGCCTCGCGGGTACAAAGGTGTTTTCACCAGTGATCAGTGGCGGGAGTTCTTGTGGTGATCCTCCATTAAGTATGCCCAGCTCTGAATCATTCGCTTCACTTAATCATTAGCGGGGAGCTGATGAACTTCGCATGGAATTCTAGATCAAGAACGTTGGGCGTTGGAAAAATCCTTCACGTAGCTTTGTTTAAGCCTCCATCAGCCACTCTCTTCTCATTTGGTCTCCAGCTCTGTTAATTCGCCTTCACTACGGCACATTTGCTGAGAACTTTTGTGGTAGCGTCTTCGTCTTGACTCTACCCGGCAGTTTCTCTCTATTGTTTGGCAACCAAAAACAACAATGGAAGACGACTTCTTATGCCCCGTTTTGCGTATCCAGACCATGAGTGGCTCACCGGTATGTCCAACGTAAGGTTTTCATCCATGTTGCTTGTGTGGTTTGACTGGATCGGTTTGCTGGCACGTAGGCTACAGTAGTACATGTGGAACATGACGGAGCTTTTCTTTCTAGCCCGCAGTTGTTGGGCTACAGCAGTCCTTGCGCGGATGTAGAAAGGATGACTTTGTTTTAACGACGCGATCTTACTGGGACTGTCCTCATTTGAAGGTGTTCGATCTTTAGTCTTGTGCTCTTGTTGCCTTCAGCCGTATGGTTACTGTAGAAACGATTCTCGCGATTTTTTTTCGTTGGATGATCAATCGCTAAAACTCTACTTCGTCTTTCGTCTTCGAAAACTCTGCTTGGTCGTCTTAGCTAGTACAAAACAGTCACTGATTGCTGCATCTTTGCCTGCTACGCTGTGTACTTGTGGCATCTCTGTTTAGCCCGTCAACGCAGGGGAGTGGTTAGCATGGCCGACAACGAAATTTGGCTGATTTTGGATTTTGATGCACATATGGCGCTCGGATTATACCTGGCACTGCCTAATTTTGAGAAACTTTTAAGACTTTCTAGGTGCGCCTTTCTGTGTAGAAAATACATTAGTTTATATATGAGCTACTTGCATTTAGTAGTTAGTTTATATATCGCAGGTTACATTTTCTATTTGCTATCATCAGCATGTCGTGCTGCTCATACTTTTCATCACAAGCGATTCTGCACATACGATGTTAAAGAGAAGTTGCGATAGTCCGCCTTTTGCGTACTAATTTTCGCAACCGGCTTGTTATTTAGGTACATCCCTACAGCTGCTGCATTTGGTGGTCTCTGTATTGGAGCTCTGTCGGTGCTAGCAGACTTCATGGGGGCTATCGGGTCTGGTACTGGTATTCTGCTAGCCGTCACTATCATTTACCAGTACTTCGAAATTTTTGTGAAGGAGCAGAGCGAGCAAGGTGGTGTTGGTACTCTTCTGTTCTAGTTTGGCCTTGTTCCAGTAGTGCGATTATTCAGCCTTTGCTGGGTTTGTGTGGCCACTTCTATTTTTTTTGTACCGCAATTGGTGGTAGCGCAGACAGGTTGAACCTGGACATTTTAATGCTTGTCAAATGAACAATGTAAATTGCTTTTGCAATTCGGGCGGAAAGAATAGATATGGTCCTAGTAATTCTTTGTCTTGTACTCCTTTTAACTGCTAATTTCTTACGAAGCCATCATTTCTGGATTGCTTAACTTCTAGGAATGCTCTCGTATAATTTCTTGAAAAATGTTTGATAGCGTAGATGATGAGCTTATTGAAGTCGGATTCAGTGAGACTTTCGAGAAGAACTGTCTCTCGGTATAGCTGTTGGGTGGTTGGGTTCGCTTTTTTCATGACGAGATACGTCCTTGCATTGAGGAAAATTAAGTTATGCAAATATATTGATGATATTGGGATAAGCTTGTTTTCTGCTGGCTTTCAACAGTTTATCTTGGCAATGCGTTTTTTTCGATAATTCTAAGGCCGTTCATCCAGGCAACAAGGTTTGCACGTGCTGGGCAGGATACCTGTTGCGCAACTACGATTTTCATTTGTGATCAATGTACTTTTGATGTACTTAAACGAAACAAGACTGGTAACAGAGTTCTAGGGACCCGGTTAACGTAAGTTACCGACAATGTTGCAGAGACAATGCGGTGGTACCCGTTTCGTAGACCAAAGAGTTCGCGGATTTCAGAATCGTTCGTGGACGCAAAGTAATTGCAGCATCTCCAAACTACAGCAGAAAGCTTACAACGCGCATTGTAATTTCGTTGCTATCGAATAGTTTCAAGCCAAACTGGAGCTTTGCTTGATCGTAACGAGTATAGATGTGCAATTAATGTTTAAACGTGGAAGGGGTCGTCCGATACCCTTAACAGGATTTGGATTTACGATTTTTTTTCTTTCTCTGTCAACTTTGCATGCTTTTTAGTTAGCAGGTTTTCATAGGATGCGCGGGGTTTTCTGGTGGGAATTTTGAGCCACCAAGCTTGGCGCAAGCAGAAAACCCCCCTCTGTATTGTTAGCACTATGCGACGCTCAACAATTGTCTTGGTTCTTCCAACTCGACACCACAATATGGAGAATACGTTCTTTCGGCGTTCTTTTGATTTTCGAGCAACGCGTATACTCCAGATGAAATTTGAGAATCAAACAAATCAACCATCGGAAAAGAGAAGCGAGAGCAATCCCGTAGCTTTAGAAAGATGCGGAACTCCGTAATAACGCGACGTAAGATGTGAAAACCGACACACAGGTGTGGAGTAGGTGTAAGAATAAGGAGTTTACAGAGAATCACTTTCAATGTTTGCTTGCTCACAGATATGGCTGTGGAATATCGTAGCAACTTGATGATCATCCGTGCAGTTCAAGCATTAAGTGATCGAAGTCATGACATCTTAATCACCCAAATACATGGCCTGGTGAGACAAGCGTATAGTAGGTAAGCTTGGACGAGGCCAGACCGGAAACTACGGTCAGTGATCAGGAACGCCCAATGTGGTCGAAGTGGACATACCTGCGCAATATTTGACATCAGCATACTTGGTCCGGATTCATGTGCGGTTAGGTAGATGAATTCAGAAAGTCAAACACTTAGGAGGGAGAGACATCCTCCTACCCTGGGCTAATCAGCTTCCGTCTGCCACTCAATCGTTTCGCTTTAAGTTGAAACGCAGAACAAAGAAAAAGCTTCAAACGAAACAACATGGCAGAATGCCATTGTGTGAGGGTTGTTCACCGGTTAACATCTGTGGGCATCGAGCAGAATGGTAAATGAACTGGGTAGCAATTTCAAACAATGTTTGGAAAAAGGAGATCCACGAAAGAACACCTGCACGTTCGATAATGTGAGAAATGATAGGATAAAGGATCTCGAAGAACGCGTATACATTTAACGTCAAGGGAATAATAATAAAAAATTGTCATGCAAACGCAGATTAAGCCTATTTAACTGTTGAAGCAAGATTATCATGATTCTGAATGTATCGAAGATTTGGGCATTAATGCTTGCTTTACGGCTAAATTCGGCGAATATGTTTAGGTCAATGCCACACCTAACGTTGCGCTTCCTCTGGAGTTCTGTAATACCGGTCACAAGGACTGTTTGGTTTTTTAAATATGAACTTATCAACGATGTGCTATTACTCCGAGTATGCATATGAATCCCAGTATCTTTCAGTCTTTAGGCGCTTGGCGTTGAACTGGTTGTCTTGAGCAATACAGCTCAGAATCTCTGCTCATTGGAATCTGCAAGGCTGGAATACTCAAGACCGAAATTCTCCAGGCTGGCAAGTCATGTCTCCGTTATACTCAACTCGTTGTTAGTCACTTGATTTGGCCCTAAATTCGCAACATTGGACACTATGGAGCAGGTTCCGAAGGGATTTTCAGCAGGCTTAACTTGTGTCTCCACTTGCCGCCAGTAGGACTTGTGACTCAGACAAACTTGCTAAGGCAAGTAACCAAAGGATTTTGTGATTATGACCGACGCGAGTAGAACTTGCCATAGCGCAAGTCAAATTCGCTTTTTGATTGAATGCGCGGTGACGTTTTTTTTTTTTTGTTTCGTTTTCTAACTGAGTTTTAACGAGATATAATGCATCGCAGCCTGTTTTCTGTTGGTGTCCCGATCATCCGAGGGATGCACACAAAATCGAATTAAAGCGAAACGCTATCGAATTCCAGACAGTAATCCTGTCGCACAAGAAATGTGTTTTTAGAATGCCACAAGTCTCAAAATGTACCAAGAAGGAAATACAATTCAGCAATTTCAGTATTATCTATAGATATGGCGTAGCAAGCTTTCATTTTTACTTGAGTGCAAATAAAGTACCAAAAATTTGATGTGTTGTTTTTTTTTTCACTTCGCTCAAACAATCACTCTTCGGAGCCGTGCAACAGCCAAACGTACTAAAACTACTGCTGTTTTAATAGATAAACGACAGAAATGTCTAAACAAAAACAATATAACTGCATCAATTACAGAAAAAATCTTTGCGCTCCAGTCAGTGCGCTAACGGCTGGTTGGCTCACTTCTCCTTTTGGCAACTTTGCACTCGGTAAAAACCTGGCTTGCATTGGCCTGCACAAGAGAAGCGGAAGAGAGAAACACAAACACTTCAACCATTATCACCATCAATCTAACCACACTTAGTTACTATATACTTACATTATTAAATTATACCAAAAGGCTTCAACTCAAGTTAATGAAAGAGCAGAAAACAACCGATTGATAGCAAAACGTGCCAGCTTCTCAAGAAATAACCGGTACAAATACTGAAGGAGGATCGGCACGGGATTTGAAGAAGAGATAAAGCTTTGCATTGTTTGGCTTGGAGACAGAAATAGTTGGCGGCTACAATGATCAGCATAATCATGTTTCATGATTTTCAAAACATGGAAAGTGAGATAAGTGAAAGAGTGAGAGTGAATTGTAAAACTTTATTGGGAAACCTGATAGAAGCAAGTAAGGGAAACGATTCCTTGAAATAAATCAAATTTAAAAGTTGGAGGCATTAGCTTGACACTGTGCCATATGATTAACCAGCTATTATCAACTTAATTGAACCCTAGTTTTGGGAGTGGATCTATGTTCGGTGGATACTAGAATGCAGGTGATGCAATAATTTCGTTAGCAAAACTCTTGGCCGGCGAGAGCAAAAAAATAGCCTGCCTACCAAGATTTCCGAAGAAGGTGTGAGGCAATTCATCCCAGATCCATCGCTGGACGTTAAAGGCGTAGATCGAGTCCTCCACTTGCACGGTCATCTACAAGACACGGCCAATGTTGAGGACGGTGCATGTTAACAAAGAGGAAAAATGCAGAGCGCCTCTCACCCAAGACACGAGAGAGAGGTAACTTTCTTGCTACTACCAAAACGTAAGTAGAAAAATCTACTTACTGTGCTATGTATCCGTCTATCCATCCATGTGTCTATCTATCCATCTATCTATCTTTCTATCCATCTTTCCTTCTAGCTATCCATCTATTCATTTATGCGTGTATGTATGCGTGCATGTATGTACCTACCTACTTATCTATCTATCTATCTATCTATCTATCTATCTATCTATCTATCTATCTATCTATCTATCTATCTATCTATC
>QQSS02184926.1:0-13820 GCA_003687565.2 Craspedacusta sowerbii | reverse complement strand
AGAATGATAGTAATACGCACTATTTCCGACTGATGAACAACTTGCGTTAGACATTAATCTCATTACCTGTACTATAGCGGGTGCCTTATCTCGCTGTGTGTATTAAAATCAAATTGTGAAGGCAACGTTGGAAGCATTCTCAACCCTATAAGCCTTGAGGCTATAGAGGATGTCTCCGTCTCCAGTAAATGAATTTACTTTACTCTGTTCATACTCTATTCATACTTTATTCTTTTTCAATTCTAGTTTTGTTTTAAGTTTAATTGTTTGCATTTCTGGGGAAAAATAAATCTTGTTGCTGTTGTTGTTGTTGTTGTTGTTGTTGTTGTTATACATCTCAATTGGTTAATGTTAGAATGAAAAAAAAAGTGCAGCGAAGACGCGACAGAGAATAACAATTTATCAACGACGTTTCTTAAAAATAGCAGCTTAGAAAACGGGTGCGACCGCAGTATTCAGTTCTATACATCATATAGTCTGCTCTAAGTTCTCCAAACTAGACAATTGGCAATACGTCACAAATTACTACTAACAAGGATCTTTCTTCGCAACAAGAAAAAAATTCAAAAGTCTGCCAAGATTCATCGGGATCATGAACAATTAACATGACAAGGAGTGTAAGCAAGGTGCAAGTTAAATCCGAGGCATATTTACAGTGTCGACTGGTATGGACAGACATAGGTCACACATCGCCAGACGAAGCGGCAATATTGATGCTCGTCTTCAGTGATAAGGATGTTTTGTACAAATACTCGTACTGACCCTAAATCAAAGTAGATATTACATACCAAAACCATCACGTTTCAAGCGCAGATTCTTCCTAATCCACGAATTTGAACGAGAAACCAACATGTAATGAAAACAGGCAAATTTAAAGCTTACCAATGTTTGTAGCATGGAGGGACGCTGGTTTTGAAGCGTGCGGACGGTAGTGAAAACGTCAACAATTTGTAGACGATCTTCGATTTGCTCTTTCATGCTTACCAACGCACAAAACAAGCCACTTCGGCCAGCCCCACAGCTGAAACAAACCAATGCCTATCATTGAAACTGCTCCCTGCAATATTCAAACCCAGGCGAGTCATAATATTGCTTTTGCAATGGCTGCACTCGTCACGAATGCCGAGATCTAAGCTTATCCCCGGTCACTAATCACATCCACGGAGAAGGCTTCTTCGCCTTTCCTCGGCTTGCTAATCAAGTCACGGCTAAGACAGCGAAATTCGCTTGCAAAATAAATTCCTGGGCTACGACTTTGCAAGAATCTACCAGACGTCTCGTTATTATGTTCAACAATCATTATGAATCGATCCCGTCTGAGAGAAACATAAATCGCAATCGTGGACTTGCCAATCCACACAAAAGTTTGTTCAAGCTGTAGCCTGCAGTTTGAAATGCGCGCTTCGACTTTTAACCGCATAGATGCAGCACGACTGCCTACTTCTAGCTACCCCTTCGCAACAAGCAGCCTGCATTCTTACTCGACATTACCACCTTTTCAATGTTCAGCCTGGTAGTCATTGACTAGTTATCTAAAGTTTGGGAAAGTTTCGAGCACCTTAGCGGCACAAAGCCCTGCTACACGTATAGCGTCTACGTATTTCGAGCTGACTCGCAGAGACCACGTCATCGTCAAGAAACAAAAGGCCTTGCAGCGCCTGCTGCCCACGTGGAATCTTGTGGTTTCGATTCAACAACCAGACAGCCACTCGAGCACGGTTAGCAATAGAAAGAAGTTTAACTTACAGGCAATGTACAGTTATAGGAGGCACAAAGTGTCGAGAGCCGCACTCCATAGAAACCATTTCTTGAACTTGATTTACATCTCGGATCATATTTACGAGAAACGCCATACGCGGAAAATGATCGGCAGGCCACGAGTAAAAATGATAATGGTAAATAGTTCGCTTTTGGACCTAAAGAAAACCAAAGATATTGAAAGTACGAAACATGAATGCAAGGGTAATCCAAAAAGGCAAAAGCAAGTTAACCAAGTTAAAGGTGGAAATAGCAAGTCATACAATCACGCCCATATCGTACGACGAGTGATGGCAACAACACCTCCGAAGTGAGCCCAAATCTTTATGAAGTAAAACAAAAAAATGACAGTTTCTATCGCTATTTATAAGGAAATGTAGAAGATTCCCATTAACTAGCTGAACAGATCGTCTACCATTTCGAGCCCATGGCCACTCGTCAGCAGTTTGCCGCTGTTGCCCTACCAAACATGCCACAACCTAACGCAAGGTACGAAGGAACAAGCTAACTAAAAGATTTCGCTTACGAGTTCATAAGTGCTACTTATAGAAAGTGTTCGGCAAGTATAGTTGCTCTCTTCTCGAACATGATGGACTTCAATCACGAACGAGCTCACTGAGATTGAACTCAGCTCAGTTGGAAGGTAGCCTTGCCCGTCCAGCTAAGAAATAAAACGCAAACAAGCTCGATCATGAGGAACGCGCTTTGGTAGGGTAATTACGACCAAAGCAAAGACCATGAAAGAACAAGCGCCACACTACACTACACTGGTGGATCCCACCAAAAAACAACCGCAATAATCACGCTATAAAACGGTAGTTAATTTTATAATTCAAAGTTGATTGACCAAGATCATAGATCGACCCACAGATTAGCCTCAGACATTTCATACCGTAGACATTTCCTCGAGTGTCATCAGATTAATGATGATCTGCGAGTTGTTTTCCCATATCATGCGCCAAAACTCGGCAATGGTGTCCTCAAGTGGAGCTTGGGTAACTATAAATGCCTTTTTGTGATAAAAGCTCTACAAAACCAAGTAAAAAACATACATTTAAAAGACCAAGTCAGCAAAGCTTAAACTGCGTCGCAAGCTGAACTGAAAGGAAAATGCGACATAAAAAATATGCGGTTTCCAAATTCTCCGCATGAACATAAAAATCAGATCAAGCATTTCACACTGACCGACTTCCGCACAGAGAATTGATTAACATAAGCACTTTCTTACATCAGCATAAGATGCATTAATGTAGTCGCTTCCATCAATGCCAGCCTTCATCAGCAGTCGCACACGCGAAGCGTCCCCTAAACAGGCGAAGTAACAAGTTAGAGACAGTCCGCTACACACCTCGTCATTGGCGTTGCATCTCACACATTTGCTTGCCGTCACCCGGAAGAATTAAAAGCTTGTAAAGTTTGAGCGAAATTGAATCAGTTAAATAAAACTAGCTATAAAAAGCTGCAATACGACTCAATGCCTATTCTAAATTGAAGATGAGTTTAGATGATTAAAAAAACTTTGAAATAATTCTTTATCATCTACCTATTACATAGACAATTACAAAGGACAAGTCTTCAACACTTACTTCTTGCAACGTTAGACTTGACAATAATGTTCTCGCTAATAAATCAATTAACGCACCAGTGGGACGAAACTACTTCCACATGACTTCCGCATTAATAGATATGAAGGTAAATGAAGGACAAACTTAGTCAGGATAAGAGAAAAAAAGCGACGGCCTATGCGAACTGAGTCCAGATTAAGTTTGGCATGAAAAAGCGGACGTGGTGGCCTATCCAAGGTAGAAAATCTGTCAGCGCTGGACGCGACAAGACCCAGCAACCATCCGTTGCACTGGAGATGAAAAGCGACGAAAGGTACGACTGGCACTGAACTAGCATAACAAAGCGCCGACGTTTAAACGAAGTCGAGGTTGGTTGGGAAGCGAACGAGTTGATTAAATAGCTGCGCTGCTAGCTATGTAAACTGTAGATCTAAGCAAAGCGTGCTTTACAATTATTAATGAAGAGAATCAAATACCTCAGAAAAATTGCAGGTAACACAGTCAGAAAAGGAATCTTTACCCAACCAGAGGGAAATTTGCATGTGACACAAGTTAGAAAGGATCGAATTCAGCAATGACAGTTGACACAGCAAAATAAAAGAAGTAAAGGAGTCGCTAAATAGACAATAATAGATAAAGAAAGAAACCGACCAATAACAACTTCCATCGTCATTTCCTAAGGCTAGGCTAGGCTGTCACTAGCAAGGTCACTCCCGTTCTAGCAGAGACTATTGCAAGCTCATCAATCATCAACATTCTGATAATGACGCGGGTGCAGGCCCGACACTGCTCATTCGATAGAGAAGGAATATCTCACACATGATGATTGTCACCGCGCACATTCCTACACCAAGGCCGATTCCCAGACTCGCGCACTGCCGATAGCATTCAACCTCCGTATGAAAGGAGACCTAGCAGCTCGCGTACACGCATGTCATCTTAACGTCCTTCGCCCCTAAAACGTCAATTTACTACAAACGCCAATACTAACCTGGGATGATGCTTTGATCTCGATTTTTACTTCGATTAACGTACTTCTGAGCCGATGACAGGAAATGGGTAGGAATTACAACTTTGTTCACCAACTATAATAAACATACAACGCACACTTGGGGCTTAAAACTGGCCGTCACTGCCTGTGGCAACATGCACGCAGCCCCATGCAGTACAACATGCAAACACGGAACACTTCGCGCTTACCTCCCATTCTCGTTCGATTTTTGAAATGCCGCCGCGTTCTCCGCGCTGCCAGTACTCATGGTTTAGAGTGATATCCAGGTCGACCGAACGAATTTCTGTCACCCCCGATACAAAGTAGTCCAACAAGCAGTCATGCACGAAAATGTACTGGCTCTATGAAGGAACAGGCCTAGTTAAGCTGAGAAAAATTACATTCGCTTGCAACCAAAAAGGGACAAAAGCAAATCGAGAAGATAGACGTTTTCCAAAAAACAGCATCAACAACAAGAATACGTTTTCTCCATGTAATATAACTCCCCAATGTTAAAGACGTGTTCTTGCTGACACATAGACCTAATACTCACACGACCAATATTTCATACGTCAAACTAGTATAACTCCAACCAGGGTTGGCCGATTTAAATCATCTTGATTTAAATCACGATTAATTTTTTTTGAAGCTTTTGATGCTTTAAATCCGCCTCTGTTCTTTATCCGTATCAGTTAGTCTATCCTTGTTATCAATATGATCACAGTTCATGAATTTCATGTTCATGGTAGAATTATTAATCACTCACTGACTATAGTGTAGCGCACTGTCATAACATATTAATGTAGTCTACTATCTGAACGAACAAAAAGGTTTGAAATAAATTGAATACTTGGCAATGGTTGTCTGATGTAGACTGTTAAACAGGCTGACGTGATAACTAGTCAATGCATCGGCCCTGGGCCTGTTGCACTGATCTGAGTAAAGACTGGATTGCGCATCCCATTGTTTCTGCGCCGATGCCGTTGAAGTCGGCGATTTTAACGACAGCCATGTTGCGTGTGACCCAAAACAAGTCTGAGTTCGGCGAAGAGCAGTTAGAAGAGTAGGTACTCCTGCTAGGAATGCCTAAGAGAGGTATGCAGTGCTGTACATTCGGTTGTACAGAGCGTAGAAAGAAAAAGGACAGTCCAAGGAGCAGCAGCGATAGTAGCGATGACGAAGAAATCTGCCTTGAAAAAGAAGTATCCAAGAACTTTTCACGCGTATGCATTCGCAGGAAGCATCACTGAGAATGCGATGTGCATAATACAGCTGAGTTATTGATACAGTGTCGTCGGGTATATTCTTTGCTGTTGTTTTTTATATGCTTATTGCAGTAGTCCATAATCTTTATGTTTCCAGTGAGCCTGAAATAAAAAGCGGAATGGTTAGATGCTATCCGAAGAGAGGGCTGGAGAACCTCAAAATACTCCAGAATTTGCTCTGATCATTTTTTCGAAGGTTCTCTCATAAGTGATCCTTGTATTCCTCGTTGACCTTGGTACTGGTGTGCCAGATGACGACTCCAATCTTGTAGCCAAAGATGCTTTAGTCATAATGGCTGTGAGTGTTACAGGGTCCTGGAAGATTCCATCTGGCTATTTTTTTATTACTGGCCTCGAAGGTAAAGAACGTGCAAACCTGATCAGATTATGTATTCTGAAATTGCATGATGTTGGGGTTGATGTTGTGTCGCTATCCTGTGATGGTCAGGTTTGCCACCATATTACGTTGAAGGACCTTGGTGTATTTCTGGAGCCAAGAAATCTTAGGCCTTATTTTATGCATCCGTCGGGTATGTGCCAGAAAATCTATGTGCTCCTAGACATCTGTCACATGTTAAAACTTGCCAGGAACACCCTAAGTGACTAAGGTGTACTACTTGATAAGGAAGGGAATCTTATTCGTTGGCAGTACATTGTCAGCCTTTAGCAATCGCAGTAGCAGGAAGGTCCTCATCGCGGTAACAAATTTAGGCTAGCTCACATCAATTGGAAGCAGCAAAGTATGAAGGAGGACTGAACAACATTCAAACTGCCCAGCAATTTACTGCTGCAAATAAGCGTTTATTGAAGCAAAGTTGTATTTCTGGCAGGACTGGGAATTGTGAGCCCAATGATGCAACAGCTTTGCTTCACATATTTGATGATGCGTGCACTGTTAATGGAATCCTATAGTCAGTTAGTGATGTTAGTGTGATTCGTAAGTACGATTTGGTTCAGGGGGAATGTGTTGATGCAGAACATGATTACGATGCGGTCTTTCCAAGCCTGCGTGAATTTAAAACAGAAGCCATTTCATACATGGCTGGCTATGTTGCTGTCTCCGGGAAATCGCTTTGCCATTAATGTGTGAAGGCTCTAGGATTCAGAGTTCACTCTCTGCTGCAAAATGTTTTGAAAGGTGGATTGTTTAAACCAACCGAAAGCGTTATAATAGTGTGTGAGGAAATAGAACGGTGCCTTCATTTAAAGATCTAATTTTTTTCTTTTCTAGTTCTAGGTATTCAGGATGCCATAGCAACATCTGTGCTGAGTAGGATCAGGATAGACATCGTTTTCAAACAACCTGACAAGCATATGATTGACAGTTCTGTCAACGACAATCACACTTTTAAACTTGTGAAGTTAATTTCCAACCATTACAGCAAAATAAGATTGCGTAGGCTGGGAAAGCGATGCACTGTAGCTTCAGCTGGTCCAATCGTTTGAAAACAGCTTAACAAATTGGTGCACTTCAAGATCAATAAGCATGCTTTATTCCATCTATAGGACCAGTAAACTCTATCGGAAGTTCTGCCCAGATTATCTTCAAGCTACTGGCAAGGATGAATGCGTTACGGAGATTCAGCATTTGCTAACGTTTGACCTGCCACAAATTAAATCTGTATGCATTTATGTACCACTGCCATGACACTTACGATAATCTTACAGTTCTTTTCAGAACTACTCCATCCAACCTATTCAAAGCATACTCACAACCTTCATGTGCAGCGCTGTTGGCCTTTTAAATGACTTGATATACCTATTATGCGGTTATATGCCAATTATGTGTTTATGAATTTAATTAGACGTCGCAAGCGAATATGCCGGAATCTGCTAGGCCAAGTTAGGAACCACAATAGCCTTCACATAGGGAAGGCATTGTTTTTGAATGGTCATCCTCCACTTTGACTTAAAACATTACGTACTTTAAAAGACTGTATAAATTAAAAAATTTTAAGCATGTGCTAGTAACTTAAAGAATATCCTATTACATGTCTTTGCAGAAGCTCGTATGCAAACCAGCTGGAAATCCTGGTAATATATTAGAAAGGCACTCACTGAATATTTCATCACGATCCATGTACCTAAAAAGGCCTGTTATAAAGTGTTTGAGTGGCTGCAACCACTTTAAAACAGCCCTCTCCGGTAATCTCCAAAGGTAACAACTCAAATTGATCCAAAAACTAAACCAACGTCGAAATCAATTGTTATGGAAGCATCGCTCATGGCCTTAGCTATTGCTAGGGGTCGCACTCAACATGGCTGCCGTTCTTTCGGCTGGCTTTAGGCCGCCGGCTGAGGAGGATGCTCGATCCAGTCTTTATTCAGATCAGTGGCCTGTGGTCAGGCACTGTCAACTTGGCCTTCATCAGAATCGCTTCACTTGACGTACGAGAAAACCTCCAACACTACCAGAATCATAAAAAAGGCTCCGAGAAATAGAATTTCCCCGGGCTTCATCGAGTTGCCACGAAATCTTTACAGCAGCTTACTAACGCAACTATTACTCTACCACGACAACATACCGCAATTGCAAAGAAAAAAATAATTTCAAGATCGAGAGAAGACAGCGCCCTGTTGACAAGAATAGGCAGTAAGTAAGCTACCTCTTGTTGGACGAGAAAGTTTCTTTGCGACCGAATTCGCTTCAAAAAATTGTAAACATCCACATCTTGCCTGTGGTCGACTCTTCGCATCATCGCGTCCAGCAAAATGAATGTTCCAGTACGACCAACCCCAGCACTGAATGACCATGGTAGAAAATACTTATGAAGGCCAGCTGAGCAAAACATAAGTCACTGGACACCACTAGGTAAAGAATTACGCGCATGTACGAATGCTTCTATTAACAGCCAGAACAGTCAAGAGCGGGCACTTGGGCTTCAATTAAACTGCAATCATACTGCGATCATAACGAGCGAGAATATCAAGCACCAGTGATGCATACCTGCAATGAATGACAGGGGGACCAACACCATCAGCCATGTCCTTCCTCACTCTAAGGACGAATGAGGTGACACTGGCGCGATCACGAGGCACGCCGAAGTCCGGCCACTCCGTGAAGTGAAATTGGCGGATGAGTCTTGTGTCAAACGAAGATAAGATACGATCAACACTTTCCCTTGCGCCCTTCACCAAAGAGAATTCACGCTCGACATAATTAGCGTAATGATATTCGTGCTGCAAAGTTACGTGGAAGTCCTTGTAAGACGTCGTACCTTCATCCGGCCAGTATTGATCGCATTTCCGCTAAATAAAGAGCACACATTAATCCAAATTGAAGAAACGTAGCCACAGAATATAATTACAGCCCAAACTATCCCGAGAATAGAACACTTCTCAACTCATCCCTAGAAACAAATCACATCTAAATTTATCCCCGGAATCAAAGCACAGCCCAAATTATGTACAGAAACTAATCCCAGCCCATATTATCCCAGAAGCAAACCACAGCACAAAATATCCCCAAAAGCAAATCACAGCATAAGTCATCCCCAGAAACAAATCACAGCACAAATTATCCTCATAATCAAACCACATCCCAAATTATCCCCAGAATCTAACCACAGCACAAATTATCCTCATAATCAAACTACAGCACAAATCATCCCCAGAAACAAGTCACAGGCTAAACCATCACCCTCATAATCAATAATGATCCTCATAATCAAACCACATCCCAAATTATCCTCAGAATCAAACCACAGCACAAATCATCCCCCGAAACAAATCACAGGCCAAATTATCCCCATAATCAAACCACAGCTCAAATTATCCAGTGAGTGAAATCATCCCCAGTATAATAGTACAAATCATCCCCAGAGCAGAACGTAACGGACTTGCTTCTGCACGGAAACGAAGGAAAAAAAAAAAAACTAATAGCCGAATGTCTAGCAGCGTTTGTTGTTTACACGAAATCTTCAAATCTAACAGAAGTTAACCAACATAGAAAGCGAGGACTACAAAAGCAGGTTACATGGCTGGTACCAGTAGCTAGCAAAGTGCACGAGCTTCACTCTTTTCCTGAACCAAAACTTCCAATCTCACAATTCATTTTACCTTGCCTCCTTCCACAAGCTTCGTAAGCATTACTATAACTCGCGAGTTGTTCTCCCAACACATCCTCCAGAAATCCACAATCGTGTGGATCATAGGGGCTAAACAGAAAAATGAGCATCATTTTGTGAATTCCCTTTATTCATTATTTTTTTTTCCGCAGGTTAGATCGGTTATAGAGAAGGAAAATGCTATAGCCATTGAGACATACTTATTTCTAGTACGCAAGCACGAGTGTACACAGGACGTAGCTAATGGCAGAAAGGGTCACATTCGAATTTGAACAAAGAATGGCTTGCATAAAGGCAGCAAAAGCCAAAGTCAACGAAATGCAAAACAGCGACGAACTCAGTCTTCTTCTTGGCAAGCACTAAGTTACGCCGATGAAAGACAAGCTTAAGAAGAGCGCTTACCTTGAGTGGCTATGTATGCATCCTGCATGTGATAACCCTATGGACGTATAGGAAACACATTTAAGCCTATATCACAAAAAGAGTAATACAATCTCTACTTCGCTACATTGAACGCAAAAAGTGAGAACACCGAAAATGTTCCATCAAATGCCAACGGAGCCGCAAATAGTTTTCGCGATCAAAGTTTAAGTACTTTATACCCAAACAATAATCAGCTAAGATGAACAAGCTCAATATTTAGGACAATTGAAGTGGGGATTCCCCGCACGATGCCCCGAGTTTAGGGAGAGGGAAGTACGCAACACTACCACAGCGTGATTACGCGAGTGAGATTTACGACGGGGACGCTAACTAAATGCGCTCTCTCACTTTGTCCAAGAGAGTGGTTGCGCGAGTACGACGTTATTAAAATACCATAATGGCGGTGCCTAGACTCGCATACCCAAAGAAAGGCCTGGAAACTGTCAAATCCCAGCGATCGGCTTCCAGTAAATTTAGAAACTTTGATCGAAAGGATTTTTGACTATTCAAGTTATATACCCGCATTATGTGCAAGCTAAATTGCTCGTCCCTTGTTATGTCAAATCATCCAGCAATCCGAAAGGAGGAATCTAAAAAATTCTGTCACTATCAGGCCGCGGGTATTAGAAGAAAGCGAAGAAACATCTTTGGAACTAGAGATGGGATCAGAAGATCCAGAATCTCCCTGCGTGAGTTGCTGAAAACCATTCGTTGTGAAGAGAGACTTGCGAATGCTACATACGTTGAGTTTCTCTCTTAACTCCTTTTCTTAATGATACACCCTCGTCGCTATATATACAAGACTTGTCATCATCAAGACCATTACAAACAGGATAATCAATATGTCAATGAACTGACGAGTACCCCGCACTGGAAGGATACTCAAATAACCAATTATCTAAACGTGCGAAGAATGCGCGCGCGCGTGTGTGTGTGTGTGTGTGTGTGTGTGTGTGTGTGTGTGTGTGTGTGTGTGTGTGTGTGTTGCAACATGTCTCCTACCACCCACGTTTGCGCAATAGAATAAGTATCACAAGAATATTTTTGTCTGTTCAACTGTTTAGGTCACTTCTTGAAGCCATCACAGTCGGATGCAATTGCCATCAAGGATCAATCCATGACACTCCCCGTTAACGAAAAAGATAAAATTTGGACAACATCTGGAGTCAGTTCACTACTACTTGAAAGTTGTAGCTTTTCAGTGCCAAACGTAAAAGCGGGAGCATCGGATGTTCGTATATAAGCTCTTTCTCCACATTGAAAGTCTGCTCAGCACTGCATGACGATGACGAGTCCAAAGGTCTTAAAGGGAAAGGAATTGTTAGTGAGTTTGTAGTGCGGTCTTTCGCCATCGGCGGTGGAACATCAGATCGAAGTAAACTATCCACGCTAGATACACTGCAGTGATCGACATGCCCTGCGGCAAGCTCTTTTGCAAAATAAGTCCGATGGCTTCGGAGAGCACGCATCGATGAAAGCATGCAATCGTAAGTAGCCAGTCCGCAGTTTCGTACTTTGCTGTCAGATACTCACGTCTCAAAGTATCTTTCAAAGGATTAAAACTATTGCTACATAGGAAAGATGCCTTAGTCCTCAAACTGTCAGCACACAATTTGGCTAAAAGTTAATTCGAAGCAACAGATTGCTGCACAGAGGTTTCCTGATTCGTTGTGGTCTACTTCGCCGTGTACAGGGACGGCACCATACCGCCACCCGTACACCAATCCTGTAGAACGCTCAAGCCCCGAACATGGAGCGACGGAGGTGCACCATGACGGCGCTTATTTATCGATTCTCAAGTGTCTATTGCACTATCCTGCTAATTTTCTTTTGTATAAAAATAACTGCTGCCAAATATAGCCCCATCTACAAAGAACTTAGAGGTAACTCAGTGATGATAAAGTTTAGTACAATTAGAAACGTGCACACTATCGATGGAGTCCACTTTGAAATGGCATATCAGCTAGTATACTACAGAGATCGACATGAAATGACAGGAGGGGTGTAACATGTCTTACGCTACCCGCGCTGTAGGGTAAAAGGCTCTGAAGCAGATGGGATGGACGAATTTACATTTTGTAGGTACAAGTAATGAAGGTAATGTCTGCCAAGTGAAATCCTGAGATAAAATTATCAAAAAGAAGTGGTAAGTGCCATGTACGGTACCGGTCCAATGAATCGAATTATTTCTTTCTACTGAACAGGAGGACGCTGTCGAACACTAGCTCTAAACGCATTACGAGACATCAACAAGTGGCTGCTCCTCGATTTGGTTAATTTGAACGATCACCTAGTCGATAAGAAGTTTGCCTCTTTTTTTTTTCGGGTTAAAACTTGCCAAAAGCTTCCTAATCAGAGACTTAAAGTAGGATAAATTCTAGCGGGAACTCAGAAGCGGTTCATCTAATGGCACTCCAAAGTTTAGCCGAATTGCATAAGCCATGCGCATTTCTCAAAGTGGTATCAGAACATTCTCTAAGATAGCAATGAAACAAAACTATTGAAGCAAAAAGATAGAGAAGAAAACGAGACAAGACAACAAGATAAAACTGGACAAACTATTTTAAAAACTATTTTTATCATCGCGTCCAGGCCTTCCAGCAACAAACAACTAGAATAGCAGAAGAAAACTGGACGTTCCGATCCCAACAGATTGCAACGTAACGACGCGGAGTTGTCAAGGTGGTTACTGCAGGCGGAGTCAAGACATCAACTGTCTAGTTTCTGAATAAGTGCACAATATCTACCGGTCAATACAAAGTCAAAACTCCAAAAGAATTCACGGGCCTGTACATTATCAAATTACAAAAGGCAAGTTAAAATCCAACAAACACAAATAAGGTTTTGGTACGCTTCTTACATCGATGAAGTTCGCATTGATGTAGTTGGATCCAGGAACGCCGACCACAGACATCAAACGAACACGCGAATGGTCGTCTAAAATTAGGGCAAAGAATGAATGCTTTCACAGGGCATCCCAAAAAGTCAAATGAGGGCAGCAAATTATTCACCAATAAATGTACGGCCAAAAAAAAAACGATTTAAAGAAGATTCACACACACAATGTTCTCATCCGCATGCTGGTACGAGCAGCTATTGTCATATTTCATTTAGCATCATCGCTGAAATAATGCTCGGCTCAAACGTCGTACTTCTGCCGCGTCAATTAAATCATTTTAGTTCGACGCGGCAGAAGTGCGACGTTTGCACCAGGTCTTATTTTTGTGCGGCAATTAAATCCAGCTCGACAAGCTCTGCCTTCAGTCGAATATAATTCAATTACATTCGACGCGCGACAGTAGTGCGACATTCGAACCAACCATATCAGATGTTGCCAGGGACGGCAGAGCAGAGTAACGCAAAACTTGGCACGACTTGACAGTGATATCGCCAAGCTTGGCAACGGGTCATGGAACGAGAAATGGAAGGGCCATTAACAAGAATCCAAGTTTCTCTGGTGGCATCATATTGCTCGAGGAGTGCCTGGACCTCCAAACGGAATCGGCAATCAGGGCGAAATCGCCATGCACCAGTAACAACGTAATCCATGAAGAAATTAGACAGTAAGGAAATTTTAAAATCTCGATTGCGCGGAGAAAGACAAGCAGTTGTGGTAGCAATTCTTGTAGTAGTTGTAGTTGTAGTACTAGTAGTAGTAATAGTAGTAGTAGTAGTAGTACTACTACTACTACTACTACTACTACTACTACTACTACTACTACTACTACTACTACTACTACTACTACTACTA
>QQSS02184915.1:0-13822 GCA_003687565.2 Craspedacusta sowerbii | reverse complement strand
ACACACACACACACACACACACACACACACACACAAACACACACACGCACACACACACACACACACACACACACACACACACACAGTGACGCGCAAGCAAACATATATTATATTTGCACCTTAATTGGAAGGGGTCATGTGAATGCTAAACAGCAGTAGCAACAGCAACAAGCGGAATATGGTTGTTACTTCTCCGTTTTGAACTCGCATTTACAAACTAACCGTTCTTCTGGGATCATTCCTTCATCATGGAAACACGAAGAGAATAAGCAAGCACGGTTGCAACAAAAGAAACCCAGGAATCGCAAGGCTAATCCAAGTAACTAGTAGTTAATGTTTAAATGCTCAAAATGGTGGAAAGAAGTAAAGAAATACAAAGAAATTGGGTTCGGAGATTTCTTGAGGGGTAGAGAAAAATGAATAGCAGTTTAACATATAGCGGAAAACAGTCCCAGAGAAGACATCCCAACAACTGCGTAAACGTTCCGTTGTTAGTTTAGTTGCAAATCCAATATGAGCAAAATAAGTTGAGTACAAGAATAAGTTGAGTGCAAGAAAGCAATCTACCTAGCAAATCACCATATGGCTTTCTTGCTTACTCGCCAACACATTCCCGTGATGGACTGCTTACCGAGCGGATGTGTAGTGTACTTCGTGCTGTTAAGGATTAAGAGGACCAAGTGTCGCTTCTGTGATAGATTTGTTGTTGGAGCCCCGCGAATTTTTTTTTTTTCCTTTTCATTTTTTTTTCGTACTTTCATTTAAACTACTGATTCTACTGTCTCGATGGCTCAAAAGAAGAATCCTGCTCAATCAAACGTCTTTAACCAGTCGCTCAGCGTCAACGGAAACGCTATCGATCGCGTTTTTTCCAAGGCGGTTTGGAGAGCTGCATAACTCTCTGGCGTCGTAAGAAGACGCGGCAAACGTGACGTCGATAATGATAAGGCAGCAGGAAACGGTAACCAAATTAGAAGCAAGGATTGTTGACCTGGAAAATTAGGTTAGCTCGCCACAATCAAGAACGGAGGAGCACTCAAGACTCTAGCGTAGGCGAAAAGATGTAATTGCCGTTAAAAGCAAGGTGACGACCGACGAAATTTGTACAGCCGTTTCAAAAGTCGCGAAATAAGGCGGAGTCGATATACCTGAAGAAGTAATTGACAGAGCGCATCGGATCGGGAAACGTTAGTTGATCACCGGTAAAACCGAGTGACAAGTCATACTAAGGTTTACTTCTTTCCATTATAGAACTATGTTTTACATGGTGCGTAAGGCCTCAAAAAATGTCGTGTATATGTAGACCTGACAAAGCATCAAAAGATCTTCACAGTAAGATTAATGTTGATTTAGCAGAAAAACTAACGCAGAAATGTTTTGCTGTCGCAAACGTGAACTGTCGGTGGTGTGTTAAGTTGGGTGATTCTTTTAATTAAATTTCGACCTACCAAGAGTACTTGCAGCTGTTTGTTTAGTTGGACGCAATTATGATGTATTGATTCACTTAAGGTTATTGCTTCTGTTTCTGAAATATTTAAATATTTGTCAAATGATTAACTTCTACGAGCACTTATCTGCTGTTGTTAAGACTAGATCTCGCGCTATCTGGTCCTTCTCCGGCGTTCGACACTTGCGTTAGTATAGAATCCGATATCTAACCGATTTCAATACGATTCCCTAACCCGTGTTTGTTTCTTTTAAACCAACCCCTGGTCTCCTTTCTTACTTCTTTCCTCCGCATCGCATAATGAAAATATCATCCAAAGATAAGTGTGGAAAGTGCAAGAAGTGCATTCCATTCCACCAGCGAAGCACCATGTGCAAGTCATGTAAAGTTTACTTCCATATAAAATGTTCTTCGGCAAGTAACTGCCATAATTGCACGTTTTGATAAGGAATCTCAATTGCTTCCCTTCATTCAGTGTGAGGTCATTGATAAATGCAATGCAAAGACAGTCTGCTAATTTTGACGAGCTTATCTACAACAACAATACATCTAAGTACCATGGCATCTCTGAATTCATTAAGCTACGCTTGAACTCTCACTCGTCATTTGGATTCTTGCATATAAACATAGCTTCCCAGCTTCCTTTGTTAAGCACCGCGATGAAGTGCGCCTACTTCTTAAATTGCTACATTATAAGTTCATGATCATAGGAATCTCTGAGACACGGCTTCGACACAACTTTGGATACACAACTGATTTAGATGAATGTACTTTTTGACACCAGAGCCTTAACTTATGCTGAAAAAAATGCGCTCTATATACACAACGCAATTTCCGATGATATAAAGCTGCGAGTAGATTTGTCAGTACAAATCAAAGATAAGGTTGAGTCCGCATTTCTAGAACTGAAGCGAAGTCATAAAAATTGTACTACATGCGGATGTATTTATAAGTACCCTAGCTTGAGTCAAGAAGAGCTTCTAAATAGTTATATGGAACCGCATAAGATTAGTACCGGAAACATAAATGGGTGACTTCAACGATAGCCTACTGGCATAGGACTGCTGTAAGTACTCAGCTGAATTTCACGATATGTTAGCCTCGGATTCCTTTAAACCTCTTATAATGCAGCCCAGTCGTGTAACAATAAGATCCCAGACCATTATTGACAACATTTTCTCCAGCAATACTAGGTATCTGTCCAATAGTGGCAACGTAACCAGCAGCATTTATGATCATTTTGCACAGTTTGCTGTGTTTATCAAAATGACAATGAAAGAGAATATGCGGAGTTACTAAGTGAAATCAATTGGAAAGAAGTTTTCAGCGATGAAAAAACCCGAAACAATTTGACCAAAATTATTTGCCTGCAAAAATAAATAATCTGCTTGATACCATGGCGCTTTATCGAATGATTACCCGCAAAGAAATGCAACTGACTGAAAAACCGTGGATTACTAACAAAATTCTCACTGAGATTAATACAAGAGAACCTAATTTTAAGCAACTATTAAGAGAAGAGGACAAAAGCACTATGGAAATTCTTCATGCAACTGATAAGCAAAGGAGGAACACGGTAGTAAGAATGATCAGGCACGACAAGCGCGGCTATTATCGGAATTATTTCTCGCAACATGTAAATAGCTTGAGAAAAACGTGGGATGACATAAATCAAATAATTCAAACAGGTAAGAAAAAATCGTGTCTGTCTAAAATTGTTGATGAATATAATTCCAGTCTTACGGAGCCGAAACACATTGCTAATGTATTCAATAATTGTTTTTCCCGTATTGGTAAATCGCTAGACAAAAAAATCTACTTCTGGAAACAGTTTTCGGTACTTCATGCCACAGCCACTAGCTCACAGTATGTTTCTACATCCTACCACGCCAAATGAAGTTGCTCATGAAATTAACTCACTGAACAACAGCAAAGCTTGCGGTCCCTTTGGTATATCCACAAATCTACTTAAGCTAGGCGCCAGCTATGTGTCTGAAGCTCTAGAAACATTCATTATTAAGGAATCGTTCAACCAATGCATTTTCCCCGAAATCCTGAAGGTTGCCAATGTAACACCAATATTAAAGTCTGGCTCAAAAGAAAACTGCAGCAATTATAGACCTATATCGCTTTGATCAAATATCAGCAAAATTTGTTGAAAGATGTTTGTATTGCCGAATGCGCACTTACCTTGAAAAGCATCGAGTCCTGTATGACCTCCAATTTGGTTTTCGGAAGCGGCACTCAACTTGGCCCGCACTGATTAACATTAAGGACTACATCAAAACGTCTTTAGTCAAGGGTAACTTTGTTGGAGCGCTATTTCTTGACCTTCAGAAGGCTTTTGACACTGTAAACCAAAAAATATTATTGGACAAGTTATATGAAATAAGAAGGAAATGCCTCGAGTTGTTCCGGTCATACCTAATTGACAGGATGCAGTTTGTCACAATAGAAGATGCGGAATCTGATGCACGTGTTCCTCAAGGTTCTGTCTTAGGTCCTTTGCTGTTTCTTTTTGTACATTAACGACGTTCACATGTGCATTCCTCTATTTCCTACCACCTTGCTGATGACACAACTGTCTTACTCCACAGTGAGTCAGTTAAGGCAATGAGAAAGTCCATGTCTCGACAACTGCAAGTCATCTTCGATTGGCTTTCTGCAAACCGCCTTTCCCTGAACGCCAAAAAATCCGAGTTAGTCCTCTTTCGGCTAAAACACAAATCCTGCCGCGCTTGACTAACATTAAAGTGCAGAGGATGAAAGGTATATTATTCCAGCAAAGTTAAACATCTGGGAGTCATATTAGATCATCATTTTCAGTGGAAATTTCATTTAAGAGAACTTGAGAAAAAACTCTGCTAATGGTCTGCTATAACAAATTCGCCACTATGTTGACAAAAATACTTTACGAGGCTCGTAATTTTCCATTCTCATGTTTCATACGGCTCTATAGTCTGGGGTCAGGCCAGCAAAGTGGAACTGGAAAAACTTATTCGTCTACAGAAGCGTGCAATAAGAGCAATTGCGTCTGCTGACCTGCAAGAGCCAACTTCCCTATTTTTTTCAATTCATTTACGACTTTAAAAACGATAACCTCCCACAGGCGTTCCGGAGTTACTTTAGTTACAACGAAACGGGACAAAATACTAGGTTAGTTCCCAAGAAGAAAAACGGAAAGATATGGAGGTGCTCTGCTGCACAACCAAATTTTAAATCTTCGGTTAGATTTTTGCTGTACCAAACAGATTTTAATGAATACAATGAAAGCCATGTTGCTTGCTACCTACGTTCATATGCGATTAAACGATTAGATTCCTTTCCTTGACTCTTTCTTCCTTTCCCTCTGTACTTTTTCTTTTGCTAACATGGTCCACCCCTGTCTCTTATTATTATTTCTTGAACGGTTCACGGATTTTTGATGCTCTGTTAGCGTGTAATCTTTTTTACTGTCATGATTATTTTTCCGGGTATGTCATCAATATGTTTCCATGTCAGGATTTATTGTGTGTCGTATGTTTACATGTAGACATTGAATCTTCTTCATGGTTGCTCCACGGACTATTTCGAGAAAATATTTTGATTGATTGTTTGATTGAATCTAAACACTGATCAGAGTCGGAAAATATTTGCATAAAATTTTATATCTTTAAAAGACCTGCTGCCTAGCATAACTATGACCGTTGTCGTTTGTTTTTGTTTTTATTGTTTTGTTCTTGACTCATCAAATTTAATAGCCCTAATTGACATAGCTTAAGGAGCTTTATCATTCCTGGTGAGGAAGAAAAACACAGGTGGGGCCTGGTAAGAAAAGCCTGCTTTGAAATCGTGACTCGTAGTTTATCAAGCGTCTTTAAGTCGCAATCAATTTTTTATGATGTTCTGCTGATCCGTTCCCGACTTGCCATATTCTTTGGAATTCGTTAACGTGGAGTGGTTATGTTCTGCTCTGCGAATTTGTTGCTATCTATGCGTCGTGATGATAGAGTCGTGGAGCGTGTGAGTCAAGTCATTGTGAAAACGAGCGTGCCCATGTTCATCCTCTGTAATAACCAAACCCCCTGCAGGCCAAATATGCAGAGGTGCATACAGGTAAAAATTGACCTATTAAATTATCCTGCTGTGGCCCAGGAAATGCTAGAACTCCGTCTTGAAGCAAATGTTTGACGTAGTAATGTTTGACACAGTAATGTTTGACGCTCTTTATATGGACAGTGTTTGCGCTGTAGTTTGTTTATAAGGAAAGCCGAGCGAGCGAGTGCAAGTATAAACGTAATGGTACTGATAGCTTATGTTGCTCCAAGGTCACGTTATAGCTAGAAGTGAGGACAGGCCTTCAACCGGGAGGCAAGTTGGCTTGTTGTTGCTACACCGGGGGTACTGAATACTATCTTCTACAGTGTGTGATCATGCCCAGAATATTTAAGATCTGCATCACCATGCATGGTGTTTCGCCTTCGGTGTTAAATCTCGTATCTCAGCAGTTATTTATAACAGACTTTTACTTCCCAAGACACTGTTCATATGCAGCCTTTGGTTTGAAGGTTTTCCTATGTCTGCAAACACAAGATCATGATTCCTGATCTCTAGTTTAGTGTCAACTTCTTGCTGTTCTTTAAAATATAAAGTTTCTCTGCGTCAGACTTATGCTGAACATGCCACTTGGTAATCTATGATATTAATTTGCACGGACCTTTATTTTTCAATTTATCCCCAGAAGTTTTTAGCCAGATCGGTATAGTTTTGCTTGCGCGTATTTTTGAACGCCTTTGAATCATTTTAATGTCTGATTTGAATACCGGTTCTGATGCCTGTGTAAATATTAAGACATTTACTCGTCAAGGCATTATTACTATGCTGCTTTTGATTTGAAAGCTTACCTGTCTTAAGAAAATCACGATTTCTGATCTCCTGTTTAGGGTTAACTCATAGCTGTTCTTTAGCATATCAAGTTTCTCTGCTAAGCACAGGTAACATCTCCCATCGCCACACTTCTATGCTGACTATCGCTCGCTGATCGGCCATGTTGTATTACACGACTCTTCTATTTTGAATTTATTCCCAGACGTATTTAGCCTGATTGGTAGAGTTCCTCTTGCAGAGCTGCCTAAACGATTACGCGTGGCTTTTCATTTAAATGCAAGTTCTGCTAACGCTAGGCTTTCTACTTCGCTTTTGCATTGCAGAAGTCAACGAGAGACTCCACGCGCTGGTCCCATAGCAAGCAGGGTATGTTGCTTTATTATTTTTTTCCTCGTCTTCTCTGCCCTGTACGCCCAATCTCCTATGAAGACTGGAGCAAGCAAACAGTAAGACAAACTCGTCATGAGCGGTCGTCAGGAGGATGTCTCCTGATAGCAAGGGGCAGTAAGATGACAGATACACTATCGTCGTACAACGACCAGTCGTCTAAGTCTCACTTAGGGAACACCAAGAGGCTGATCCAGCAACCGTCAACTAGCTGCGTGCGCTGCCATTGCCTATCGATGGAGTACACATCCGGGGCTACCCCGACGGCTGCACAACCAACCAATCGTGCTATGGTCTGGGTCGTGGATTTTCCTGAACGAAAATTCCTAGCCTAGTCCAGGGGAATTCCAGGGGAGAAATTTACACTATTAGTAATTCCAAAACTTGCCAGTTCCGATCCCTTGTTTAATGGAAAGGTACCGACAATGTCCGCAAGAACTTCTCAAAACGACTATTCCCGAAAATTCCCGCGCTGTTTACTATTTTTATTTTCGAGAATTTCCGGGAATTCTCTATTGGGTTCTTGCTCAAGAGAGATATTGGAAGTTAAGGTGAAAACAAGTCGCAGCAGTTTTATCTACTCTGCCTCTTGCAACGAACCGTGGTTGCACATTCTTACCACAAAGGATAGGTGACCCGTATATACTCTACCCGTTTCTCGGTGGAGGAGATGGGTAACGTATCTATTTCTTTTAATGTATGCACATAACGCGCGCCGTGCTTTTCAAATCCAACATGGCAGGAAGCACTGTCACTCACTTGAGTCCAAGCAATGTGTTGCGTCGCACCTTCATTGGGCTCTGAACTAGAAATTTTAGTCTTAAATGGGAGAAAAGACCTTATCTTGAGTTCAGAAAAATTTCCTTTCTTTTTCTGGGTGCTATTAGAATAGAATAAGTGAATTTGGAGGAACTTGTATCGTCAATCGGGTAAGTTTCTCCATTTATATTCTGGCTTTGTTGACCGATCTTGCCAGTGGAAGTCTTCTGTATATATTGGATATGTGGATGAGAAGGCAAATTTGTTTATCGCAGTATTTGGAAATATATTTTGCGGCGAAGGCTATTGAGGATGACATTGCCCTTCCTACATTTATCGTAACCTTAGCAACATATTGGGATAAAAAAACGCACCATGAAACCTGTACAGCAAAAAACGTATTCCAGAACCAGGCATATTTAACGCCTAACCTTGCAACCCAATGTGCCTACAAAAAAAAAACGGATAGAGGTATAAGCGTTGAAGGTCGTGTCTGATTCTCAGACCCATCATTGAAGTTTTTGCCCATTCAGTGCAGGCTCATGCCAGATCGTAGTTCATTGTGGTGCAAATCAAATCTTCGTAGTGCGATTTTGAAAATCATGTACTATTATTTATTTCCATCAGATTCCCTTGCCAAAGATTTTCTCAATAGTTCATTGCAAATAATGAGCTCCACTTTGTGCCCGGAACTAACCGACTGTATGAAAAGGCCATGAGAGTCCCAAAAATATTTGACCTGAATGCCAATAAGAAATAGCGACTATTGTTAAAATCAGTTTGCGGCATCTTATGATCCGTTCTATCCGCGGAAAATTTTCAGGATATGGAAATCCACCTTAAAGCCTAACTCATACTTCCAAGACGCTATACTCATGACGCAAGTTTTATCCCACTGGAACACTCGGGCCTTCCAAATTCCGGTCCGGTCATTGGGCGTTGTGCAGTTTTGACCGTTGACGCGGCAGGGATCTTGGCAGCGGAAGTAATTAAACCACGATTAGCGGCTCGATTCCGTTGAAGCTCATGACTTCCGGAACGCGAATGTAATTAGACCGGGAAAAATCAGATAAGCTTAATTAGAGAGCTATTTGTGCTACATTCCGGCTCTTTCAGGCGGCAGGCGTGACTCCGCTCTCTAACAAGCTTAACAGGTTTGAAGAAGGAAGGTTTAAAAAAAAAAAACAAATACAATTTTTGTATTTAATCCGTAGGCCAGGACGCTCGCATAATTACCGTTTCGGCGAATACCGCGTGACTTGCACCATATGTTCTTAATTTTGAAAATGCACCAGGTCTTGTAATTAAACCGGGAGTAAGTGACAACTGTCCTGCAAGAAATTAGGTGCATAGGATTCAGACTTTTATTATAACCTTTTATTTTATATAGTTATTTTATAACTATATAAAAATTTGATCAGAAAGACATCGTCAGAAATACGCGACATATGTGAAGTCTTGCAAAAAAAAAAAAAAAAAAAAAAGAAATAGCTACGCTACATGTAACATTATCTTAGAATAGCCTGACACGATTTGTAATGCAGCACCTGGCAAAATATATTAAAAGCATATAAAACAATATTTTATTTGGTTCTTATTTATATCAAAAAATCTAATCTCAGAAAATCTCCTTGTAGTAATTTTCGGCAGCTGCTGGAGTTCATCCTGCACAAGGTGCATCATTCTAGAAGTTTAGTTGAGCCGAAGTGAGCGATCTCCATAAGTCAGCATGTGCTAAAACCGGTGAGACTAGGCACCATATTAGGGAAGATGCATTTTCGTAATTCAAGTTCATGGAGTCACTTCTTTATTCCAGAGACTATTTTTCACGCTGGATGTTTTGCATTTCGAGGTCATGATGCCAAAGTATTTATCTAACACCGTATCAGCGCCAAACATCTGGGTTTGCCAGCATTTCATAATGATTTTCGTCCGATCAAAAAAGAAAACGGCCCAGCCTGAGTCACTGGCTTCCATGGGCAACAGGACCTTTAAAGAATGTAGCCTTGAGCCGGGCACTTGCTTGGCGGAAGCGCTTGCTATTTGCTGGCTATTTATGAGGCCCGTATTTCTGCTTGTGTAACTGTCATCTCATTTAAAAGGTCAGTTTCCGTTGAGCAGTCCAGCGTTAATTTTGGTTTCCGACGGGTATTTAGTGGGGTTCGTTGGTACGGCAGTTGTATAGGGAATGCACTTACCAAAATATATTTCTATTCCGCGAGACGTATTGGAAAGCAGTCCGGTTATCCGTGGATGTTCTCTCTGCTGATAACATACATTGCTTGCAAGTTATTTGGAGCGAGTTAGGAGCGTTGTAATTTCACGAATTCTGGCCTGGTAGCTTTTGCAAGGAGAATTGGTGAGCAATGTTGATGGCATTACAAGTAAGGTAAATTGTGCTTAAGGTAAAACGCTGGGTCGTATCTGGAGATATTCGACGCACTTCAGACCATTGGTGTCAAGTTTTGCCGATATTGGTGCTAGATTGGTGTGTTTATCCATAATTACCTTCTTTGGCTTCAGGTGCAGTCCCTTCTTGTGTTTGCCCGTTAGCCTTGTCTCTCCCCCAAGGTTGTATTTTGGTGTCGGATGTTATCATCTTGAAGTACTTATCCCAGAGTATATCTGGAGCACATGATTATTTTGGAGTTAGTGTTACGCTGATGCCGTCATAATCGAGCTATTTTAATTTGCACCAAGCAAGGCTTTCTTGAGTATAAGCAGTCCATTGATTTCGTCCAGGTCTTTTATAATATAATTATACCTAGACTTT
Organism: Craspedacusta sowerbii; assembly: GCA_003687565.2. Lineage (NCBI taxonomy): Eukaryota > Metazoa > Cnidaria > Hydrozoa > Limnomedusae > Olindiidae > Craspedacusta > Craspedacusta sowerbii. The sequence goes on along the minus strand of QQSS02184915.1, from coordinate 3,590 downwards.
GTTATAAAACGGGAAAACTTGAAAATAGAAAACAGAAGTTGAACGAATTGAACGAAGTGGAGACTACTTATTATTCAACGCAATACTCGCGACACCAATTGACATTTGTGTGTCTTTTTTAAGTATGTTGTTTAGTTGCGAATTTATTGATGGTTGCTTTGACTTAAAGCGTTCGTCTTAATCTCATCTGGTGAATAACGTATTTATATTGTAGACATTTCTTTGAGAAAGAAAGACCGAAAAAATAGTTGGGAAAAGAAACAAGTGTCACGGGAAAAAAGTAGCCTTAAAAGATGCGCACAATGACGATGTTATTTGCACTTTGTGAGTTGTGCACCGTCGCACGCACTGGCTAGGAGCCGGAGGAAAGTGGAGGCTTTCCACGTTGACAGTCTCGGATGATGTTTACGATGAAGTACTGAAAAGAAAAAAGGAAAAAGGAAAGGGTTTCCTTGAAAAAAACAGTAAGTTTTTTTGTTTGCTTTAACTAGAATTAACCGTAATGCATGTTGTTTAAGCGCTTTTTTTTTAAAGCAAGATTTAAAAAGGAAGCCAGAAAGCAACTGGAAGCATTCAAAGTATAGCGCAAAAATACTTCGTTTTCAGGTGCGCAACATATGGCTACCAATCTTCGTGTGTTTCCGTGCTTACATGCACGTTTTCGAAACCTTATTATTCGAATCCCCGTCAAGATGCTGTGGTTTCCCACGTACAGGAGATGCGTACAATAGTCATGATAGACGTATGGCGATCTTCCTTGAATCTCTGAAACACCATACATCTATCTATTTCACTTGCATGTTCTACAGTGTTTACAAAAAAATCTGAGATACGAAAATCCAGCAGATCATCGTAGATGACCCCTCACGAACCCGCAAGAATGTGCACATACAATTACATGCAACCATCCCATCTTCCGGGCCGCTTGCCACAAGTTGACATGCGTAATTTATCCAGGTGTACCCGGAGTTGGGTAGGGTAGGAAGCTTTATTGACGTAGACCTACATACATTCCGAATACGTTCAGCTTGCAAGCGATAACTTTTTAACAGCCACTCTCGCAATGATGCGTCAGATAAGTTGAATCTCCAATAAGCTGTAGGGCAGGTCTTTTCTACAGGAATGCTTGTTGAATGACTGCATTACCCCGCAGCGCGGAAACGAAAGTCGCTTACAAAAATTGTTCGGCTTGTTGCATCGCCGCTCGCTTTGTAAATAATGTTGAGTATCACGGCGTAAGAATGACTAGTTTACAGCTTTTCCTTTTCTTCCCAACTTGTAAGCAAGATCCTTTACGCTTCTTATGCACAAGTTATCGATGATTTCCAGATATAAAAAACGTAGCGCATCTAAGAAGTAACTCGATTTATGGTTAAATTTGCCAATGCAGTATCTAGATCAGATGTCTTCAAGCTTCAAATGCACATATCTCTATAGGTATACTGCGCAGGAGAAAAAAGTTTACAGGATAATGCAAAACGAGAGAATAATATATCGCGTTGGCTATGACACTGCCAAGGAATGCGACACATAGCATTTAGTAAGTTATTTTATTCGTGTTTCTACTTATTTGCTCGAAATTTGTTATCAGATTTGTTCTAAATCTCACTTATGAGTTTATGACTTGTATGTGGCCTTACTAAGCGGGACTTATGCGATAGGTCTTACCCTCTTGCGCTGGATATTCATGGTTGTTCCAATGGATTATATATGTATGCGTGCGCTGAGCGGTCTGCCTATATGGCTCTGGTGCTTACATAACCTTTGCCAGAAAAAGCAACTTATATTCTATTGCGAAGTGAGTCGGATGGTGCTATTCGCGCAAGCAGGTTATGGTTGATTTCAAAAAATGTTTGCATTAAGCTAAGTTGAGACATGAAGAGTTTGAGATATAAATTTCTTTCCTACCTCATAAAATACCTTCTCGATTCTCTTTATTACACTGCAGCATTGTTTTTTCACTCGATTCTCATATTTTCTGCTGTTGCAGGCTTTCATTAGCGATGATAGAATGGACGCTATCATACCCAGAAGTAAAGACGTGTCAACTGAGAATTTATTTATACAATAAATTTCGTGGAGAAAACTCCTTTAAAATTATGGTCACGCATTAGATCGCTATACGCAAACAAATCGCGTGTGAAAATTCAGGACTATATAAATAGTTCTGAAGAGCACTGTGCCGAGTTTCCTGTTTTAAGAAACAAGTGCAAACTGAAAGCTGTCGTGGCCTATCAGCTTATGGATCAAGTTCAGATTGATTTGGTTGACTTTTCTTCCAAGCCTAGTGCTGCTGCTGGTAATATGTGCTGGTATGTTTTTGCGTGTTTGGACGTGTTTTCGAGATATCTTGTTCTCGCTCCTATGACGAGGAAAACTCCAAAGGAAGCAGCAGCAGCACTGTTCTTGCAAACTGTTGTGCAATTTGAAGTTCCGAAGGGACTTCAAACGGATCAAGGATCTGAGTTTAAAGATAAAGCTATAAATATAATCCAAAAATAAATGTACAGTTAGGTGTGGTCTAGAGCACCGAATGCCGTACAGAGAGGCTCATATTGCACCACTATACAAATTTTTTAATTTGGCCAAGTTACGAAATTCACCTCTTCCTCCATTCCCAGCGCCAGACGCGTTTTGGCATATGAGGGGCTCATCAGTGATGTGCATGGGACGGTCAATATGCCTCTGTACTTGTTAGTTAGCAAGTCAGTTCTCACCAGTTCACTCAGCTCTCGTGGTATAGTGGCGAATGCTCTGCTTTCCACTCCGGTGACCCGGGTTTGGTTCCCATGCACGTCACTGATGAGCCCCACATAGGGCGAAGCGCGTCTGGCGATGGGGGGATGGATGAACTGGTAAATTTCGTAATCGGAAAATACTCGTACCTATTGTCTATAGAATCATCGTCGACTGTTGCCAGATAATGATTTATGTCATCTCAAAACTCTAGATGTCAGGAAAGTCTAGCTGTTTTTGGATCAAATATCTTGGTGCATATCCATTCGCACGACGCAGTTGACCATGCACGTTCTTTCCAAGTGGCTTGTACCTTCTTATTTTATTCATTAGAATTCTGTCTTGCTGTCAAGCGCTTTGTGATCTCTTGGGCTTAGGTGTTTTCCCAGAGATGGTTAACATACTTGGCCCCAAATGGATTAGAAGCTCGCCTTATCATCCACAAAGTCAGGGTAAGATTGAAAAGAGCTATGGCACTTGGAAAAAGAAGCTGCAATTTGACTTAGCACGAGGATCTGGGAAGTCTGTCCGCCCTTCTAGCGTGAAGGTCTTACTATGGTTGTCAGCCATCTGATATGCGCATCTCGGAGGGTATTTCTAAACTTAAGCGCTGCACAGCACTGTCAAGTACGATAAATGCCGAAGATGATGAGACAGTAGAATTATAGTGTTTTGGTGTGTGCGTTTGTCTGTGTAATCAGACCACAATATCGTGTTTGATTAAACAATTTAAGTTAAATTCTGAAGGAGGATAAAACATCTTGTAAATATCAAGCCTTATTATTATTATTATTATTATTATTATTATTATTATTATTATTATTATTATCATTATTATTATTATTATTATTATT
>QQSS02184904.1:0-13823 GCA_003687565.2 Craspedacusta sowerbii | reverse complement strand
TACATACATACATACATACATACATACATACATACATCATACATACATACATACATACATACATACATACATACATAACCGGACCGAATCAAATTAGTGAAATTACAGAGAGAACGGAAGCACATCAACCGGCAGTTCGCCAATGATAAGGCGGTTTACCGAATCTTTCGCGGGAAAAGTGTATCATACTAAAAGCACCATCCAAACCAGAAAATGAGTCTTTTTGGAGAAATATTTGGAAAAGCAAACACCATTTCAGCCGAAATGCTAAACTCTATCCGTGAAAATTACTGATCGAACTTTATGCAAGAGGACTACCACATCGCGCCCGCTGCTTTTGAAAATGTCGTATCTCAACTCTATAAAGCCATTGAAGCCTTATCGGCTTACTGCACAACGCACTTACTACTCCGCAGCTCTGAAGAAGTCTTCGGAACAGATCCAATAAAATACCAGCGGGGAATTTTCCAAGGAGACAGTTGATCTAATTTGTGCGCGGTGGGTTGTAGAACAAGGCCAGTTGCAAATATTTCAAATATTTAAAGTTTATATATAATATTTCAAATATTTAAAGCCAGTTTCAAATATTTAAAAGAAGCAAATATCCTCAGAAAACAAATGGCGCTACTTAAGAGCGACCGCATACCATTAAGTGCCTCGCTGCCAAAGGACACGCGCTCACGTCTGTCTATGAAACCTACTCTATTCGCAAAAATGTTATATGATACGATCATGATCCAAACAAGGCGGTTCCGATTGAATATGAATGGATCGGGATAACACATACAGAGAAAAAAAAAGAAGCAGACGGAATTGAGAGTCATACATATATTTTACAAAACTATCGAACAAGGTCCGTACACAAAAGCAATTACGAATGCGCGGAGCTGCTACCGCGCTCAGCCGTCGGATTCTCACTCTGTCCATAGCGCTCGACCGCGTCAAACTCCGCGTCGTCTCTCAAGCACACGCCTTCAAGAAACTGAAATTGCAATCACAAAGAGTAAAATACGACGCACACTAAAGGAAGAAGAAATATTACAGTTAGGGGTCACGCGCTTTCGTGCTTAAAATACACTTGGCGTTGCTAGGTGCCACGATTGCGTTCTTGCAACGTCAGTTTTCATTAGGCACCGCATAGTTAACGTTCCGATAATGGCGCGATGTACGAGGTATTCAGTATTTATCTTTATATTTATATTTAAGTATTCGTTTTGTATTTGGTGAGCTTGAACCAAAAATTTCGAACCAAGGTACCTCCGGTTTTCGAGTTCCTTTCTCGTCCACAAAAGATCGGAAGGCTCTTGCGCCGTGTAGTGTAGACAAGACTTTGTCCTAAGGCAAAAAAATCGTAAATCTGATATTGGCACCCGAAGCTCCGAGCATTCTGTGCTACAGTGTGGTACATGAAAGAAGCGTTATATAATACATCTACTGTACCAATTCCTTGCTTTTCTTCTTCGACTCGGACATCTGTTTGCCTTCTAAATCCTTCGGATCCTTTAAGGTCTCTCCCGCTCGCAGCACTCTCCACGTTTTTGGCTTCAAGTACCACGCGCCATACTTGACTTTAGCCCAGCTAGGAATGTATCTATCTGCTTGCTGTAAGAAAAATCAAAAAAAGGAATCACTCAGATGTATTCTTCGAGCAAGTGGTGCTCTTGGTCGATGAGACTACTTAACTTGTCGTGAAAACCTACTGTATAGCATTTTTCTTTGGTCCTAAAGATTCGGTTCAGCTAATTGAAAATATGGATAACAATTATACTTTTAGAAGCAGACATGCAGGAACAAAAAGAATGATCAGTATGCTCCTTTGCTAGAAAGTCACACGATTTAAAGGAAATTGCAACCTCAACTTCTCACGCAGTATGCGTAACACTCGGAACATCAGTTGCACTCGAGAACTCGCATCTACCGAGCACATGCTAGGCATTTATGTGTAAGAACTGAACAAAGGCTCAAATTAGCTAATAAAGATCTCCTAACAGCCCCACCTCATCTTCGTCGGGATTGTCGTTAGTGGGCGTCAGAGAACCGCCGTCAGCCCGCAACTCGGGTGGGACGTTGGTAAGCTCAACAACTCGCACTGGAACCGACAACGTCGGCTGCAAGAAAATAATAATTTTCTTATAAGATTATCTTTCTTGTAAGATTATAAACTTACAAAATAACAACATTACATAAATGAGCAACCGCCCGGACTGCGATATTTACTGACTTTTTCCTGGTCACGGTATTTTATAATTACGCCAACTAATGCACGTCATAATATGGCAGTGCCACATCGCAAACGAACCTTTTATTTTACACACTGCGTGCTAAGTCAATGGAAAAAACTGTCTCAAACCTTTGTTTCGTATCCACTGGCAAACAGGCCATGCACGGTTTGTTCTTCAATGTTGTTTAACTCGCCACCCTGATAGGACAGATAAACAAGCCTTCTTGACTGTGTCGTTGTTTAGCATTTATTAGCAAACCATCACTAAAAACGCATGTAAGATGAGGCCACCTTCCCGTACACCCATGCTTTTATACGCCAAGATCTAGGAAGCTCAACAATGCTATGGATTGAATAGAAATATGCGAAGGGTACAATCTCATCTTACCAACTCTCTAACCCAGTTACAGAAGTCCTTGGTTACAGTATCGATTTGTGTTTCCTACGGTAAGGAATAGTAGATCTCACAACAACGGCGCAAATGCCTCGTTGAAAAACTGGACCAGCATGTATGATACGCATACTAGCAAAATAAAACCAAAAAAAAAGGGGCAGACTTCAATAAAGAGAGCGCGAGAATGAACGCGAGCGAGACGCGATACTTGTGCGGTAGCTCTCAAATTAAAAAAGAACTAGGCAGGATACTGATGAATTGCTGAGTACTTACCTATTATTTTGCCTTTTATTTTAAAATAGCTTATTCGACGACAGCAATCTCCTAAGTATTATTGTTGTATCTTGTTACTATAATTTATAAAAGAAGGCTAGGAGTCTAATATTACTTGGAGTCTAATTGGTTTCTTACGAGAATTTTATTGTGATTACTGCGATTTAATAGGATGTAGCATCCGATGTTTGATTATTATTGTTTTTAGTTTTTATTATAGGACATGTGACTGCTTTTCGTTAGCACATTCGCACACCTCTACCGTCGGACGTTATTGCGAAGGTGTGTCGAATAAGGCCAGGTCATACAACCAGAAAGTTGCTGTTAATGGTAGTGCAGAACAGCCGCCGCAAAGATCAACCTGTGGCGTTTCTTGTCTTCTCCTGATTGTCCTATTCTTCCTGTCCTTGCTAGAACCTTCTTCCACGGGCCACTGATACGCCCGAGCTGGTAACGTCACTTCTCTAATAAACAAACAGACGTTTACTTAGCAGTTTGGCTGTCAGCTAAATGAGAAGATAGCGAAAGCATTTGTATGCAGATCGCGCATACAGGATATCGAGATATCTACATGCTGACTATATCCACAGTGTCTGCTCTGTACAGTAAGTTAGAAATGAGAAAAAAGAGTAAAAAAATTCTCCCTTTACGCTGGTAGCGAAGAATATATCAACATCAAAAAACTGAACAAGGACGCACCTGTTGGAGTCCGTCTTTTGAGATATTACTTCTTCACTCCGCTAAGAACGATAAAAGCTTACTTCTTATGAACGCCCTAACATAATCAGATATCATAGGCTTGTCCTCACGTAGAAAACAACCTTTGAGTTAAGAATGGGAACATTTACATCGAACTAGCAACATATTGTATTATTTTGTAAATGCATAAACAATATTACAACAATATTTGCGCCTTAATACATCCCAGATGAAACAGTTTAAAAAATCATACTTTAAACCCTTGAAGTCCAAAATAACTGAATATACTGCTACAGCAGATAACGAAAACTACGCAATTGAAAGAAGGTTAACCTTCCGCTTGGGGAATGATTTTAAAAGCTAAGAATCCGTACAAGCAATATTATATAAAGTAGTCGGTAAACAAAACGTGACGAGCGCAGAAGGCCATTTGGCTTAAGACTCATGTAGGTCAGCTCTGTCAGCTATACGTTCTTCTCAGTGACTACCACACTGGCTGAGCCACGAATGGAAATTCTTTTAAACAGGAACTCTCGACCTGCTAAGGAGCGGCGAGGACTATTAACACGCAGATTTGTACGAACCCCGGTCAACGTCATGGCGACGCAATGAATGCTGTAAGTCGGAGCGCTGACCTTACATCAGAAGCCTTTCCACCAGCGACAAAACCTTGGCTACCATTCACGTCTATAATCTTTGCTGCTTTATGGATCCCAGAAATACATACACGTTTCCTTGTCCTTAGCATCTTCTAGCTTTTCCGTGGATTTCCTATTCACTTTTTGGATACAGGCCAACAAGTGCAGACGAATCATAACAACTCGAACTTTCCAATACTCCACTGACTTCGGTGTATAAACGTCACTACCTGCCACTTACGTACTCGAATTCTAGCCCATATTTACCGAAACTAGAACGGACAAGGATCTTTTACCTCACGCCAAGCATATTTAGGCGGACGTGGCAAAGCGATCCCTATGTTTACGAGTTGCCAATACCACGTTAGAGAACTTGTTTACTCTTACTTGAGTGCTGATGTGAGAACTCTGTGCGTCCGGCAGACTGGAAACTTCCTGTTCTTTCTGAAATAGAAGGAATCCATATATTGGTTGTTGTGAAAATGTTAAAAAACTTGAATAAATAACAAGTATCTAACATAAATAAAACGTACTAATACGCAACATAAGCACGTACCCATGCAGAATTTGAATATCCCATGCGTCAAGATGGCAGAAGGATGCCTCTACGCTTATGTACGAATTTGGGAAACCAAGTATTACAATTCCAACGTATGACCTTTGTTTTTTGTATTTCTCGCAAACAACAAGACTATCTTGAGAATACGGACACTTTCGGTGAAAGATGCTTACCAGATAAGAACCAGCAACATCCCCTGACAAAGCCAATACTGGATCTAGAAGCTCCACAACTTCTTCGAACACCTGTACATGATGCAAAACCTTAGGAATCAACAGCGCAACAAAGGACCGTTACAAACATAGTGTTCGTTTAATTCATGCATTTAGGAATCATCAATAATGCTTTTTTTTAAATACATCTTTAAGCCATTTACTACATTCTTGATTTACAACTGGTTCTAAGCTTTACATAACCAAAAACTGTACAGCTCATTCAAGCATTTGTAAACAAACTGATGGAAAGTTCCAAGTCCAAGTAGACAGATCTCTAAACAAGCAAAAAGCATCTGCAACAAATATAATTACAATCAAAATCCCGATTTGGTCAAGAGGATTTTTGAAAACGATTTAATGCGCTCACATCAGGAGGGAGAGACTCTTCGAGGTGTGGGTAAACAGCAAGTGGATGGCTGAGAAGATCTTCTTCTATTTGACGCACTCGTTGCAATCGCTTGCGATGACTAGGCACGCACCTACCAGAAGAAAAAAAGGAAAGCGATTGAATAGAAAGCAGCAGTTCACTTGCTCGCTACATCATTATGAAGAGAAGTGCAGATAAAAACATGGATGACGCTGCCATCCAGTAACACAATAAAGAAAACGATAGATAATGACGATGAAGAATGCGATAAATAATGACGGGCCTCATTGAAAGGGTGATGGCACTAAACAGCGAAAAGTGTTAATAGTATTACAACATAAAAGTACCCAGAGCAACAGAGGTATCAACTTCTAAAAATATTCCTCGAAAGTAGATAGGAGAAAGTAAAACAGAGGGCGAAGAAGCTCAGAGGCAACACGACCAAAGACAATGCTAAGGTAGAAATAGTGTTAGGCTGAAATGAGATAAAAGCTCACTGCTGCAATAGAATGCCCCAATCTGGTAGATTCCTTTGTGCAGAGTGGACATTGCATCGCTTTCGTAAAAATTGAATCGGGAAATATTTAAAAGCATGTTCGGAATAGTCTATCTGGGTGCATAAGTTGATGAAACCTTAAGCTAAGAAATATCTGCTTAACAGCAGTCATGAATTTCGTAATTCCTCCTGTAAACCGCTGTATTGGTTGGCGTCCAAGAGACCTTACCTCACTAAGAGTAAGAAAAACAAGAATGACTCCAGAATTAGGGAGCAAGGGCACAATCTTCGCCTATTTGCACAAGCCAGAATATCTACCACAATCGTAGCATGTCAAAACATATTTAAATTACTACGAGGCGAACAAAGCCAGCACAAACGCAAATGAAGTCACCAAACCTCGGCAACCAAACTTACTTTCCATAGATGACATCGTGCGCTTCAAATGACTTTCGTGACCTTAAACTCCGGGTCTGCTCCTCAAAAGTACTGGAGCCCTTCAAGAGCGGCTTGATTCCCTTAGAGCCCTGAAAAGGCATCAAAATATTGCAGGAAACCGACACACATGCTGTATAGAGTAGTTCCTTGCGTGCCTCCGAACCTACAAGGAGGTCTTATGTTTGCTTAGTGGTATTTATATTCGGTTCAAGTGCACTTCGTGTGAGAATAAGGTCTATGAGTTCCTGCATTCGAATTTTCTCGCACTTTGTCTTCGCATTATTCGTACTTTGTAAAACGTTTTGTAGACGATGAATCTTAATTCTCATCAACGGACAATTTTGGAGAAAAGATGATTGACCGATACATGAAAATAGAACAATATTTTAAGCATGTATAAGCAATATGGCATAGGTTCATACACATTAATGCAATATTAGAAATATAATATAAATATAATATAATATAATATAAATATGATATAATATCTTACGCTATATAAATGCAAATCAAATAAGATAATTGTAACACACATGCATATCGGAGGGGGGCCGACATTTTACATACGCATGCGTATCACGTATATCTATGACTTAATGACAGATCTAAACGTCTTTGATACACCCGCGGGACAATTTTAACTAACCTTGATAATGACAGACGAGTCAATTTCGGGGGGTTTGCCATCCCGAAAGTCATCGAGACCGCCTTTGATAAACGTCCATGACGAAGCAAGGGAGACGGGTAGTCGATTCTGTAAAGCGCACGGCTTGTTATACTTTGCCTTTAACCTTTCCTTGTACCTACGGATGTAAAAGTATGGAGCAGTAGCATATGAAACTTAATGACGTCCAGGCCCGGATGTAAGAGGATAAACTCTAAGAAGATAACAAAAAAATGATGTTCCACAATTACCAACCATGGTGACGCCCTGGTCTCAAAAATGCTGAAACGTCGGTAATGCCAAGGACGGAAGATTAAAATTTCAGAATGCCGATATGTAATTTCTAACATCAACGTTTTAACAGTAATCTACAAAAATGGCATTTAATGACACTATGCGTGGTGTGCTTCGCAAAAATAAATCATTAGAAGTGGGATATCGCCCGAGCTCTTTTACCAAACAGAGCTGCAATATCCTGCAATATCACCTTTTAATACCCTGCCAACTTACAGTTAAGGTTCCTTTGTGGTCGGAATCAATCCCGATCAAATGAAAAGACAAACAGAACCACCCTCAAGGAAATATTCTGTGATTACAGTAGCTGTGTGGCCCATGACGAAGTTTTTGAAATTTAAGTCGTAAGTATGAAGTCTTCACACTCAAAGAATCATAACCAAGAACACGCAAGTTTAGAAACGGGTTCCAACCTTTAGTGTTTTCACCTTTGATTAGTTCCTTTTTATTTCAAGCACGCAAAACCGTTTCGTTTTACAAAGCAGAACTGGCAAGCACGGGAGTTGCACAAAGCACGAAACCATGAATTTCACATCTAATAGGCCCTTCGTAGTCCCTAAACTGCAATAAAAATTGTAATAAATTTGGCAATAAAATAAATAAATTTTGCTAACAAATTTATTTAAATTTAAATTAGTTTAAATTAAATAAATTAACCGCAATAAACTTTGTTCCCTGAACAAAATACATGCCGAAATCAAGATAAAGATAAGCAATGACCTGAAACACAATTATCCGATTCGGTTACGCTCGGAGAGCGCAACAACGAGCGCAAACAACAACGCAACCGACCCAGGATGATTCAGTCTTGTTGAACTTCACCAAACATCTGCTTTATTGTGCACCAATGAAGGGAAAAAAGCAAGCTCAGCAGTACGTTCGGGAAGAATTACGTCTACATGTGGCGCTTTAATTGCCTGACCAGAAGAGCCAAAAATAGTCAAACGCTAAGGTTTTGACATGTTTTGTTTCATTTTTCAGGCTTCATAATTTCTTTATGCTCCACTATCCCTACCCGGCCGGCATAAAAGATGTATTAAGCAACTTTTTACGATCTTTTTTGGTGTCATTTGAGTTGTCTTTCCAAAGGCATTTTTTTGGCATTCCAAAAAAAAAACTATCCTAGTTATATTCGAAAAAGGTCTTTCTGCATTCTTGAAGATGTACTTAAGACACTTTGCAGACATCTCAAAACAGACATCATTTAGACATCTCAGAAAGACGTTTTTTAAGACATGTCAACGATGAGTCCTTTAAATCTAAAAAGTTAATCGAAATTTAATGCATTGACGTGCTTGCAAAATCTAGAACGAAGGCTTCAGGTCGTCTCAGGATATAGTCTCTAAGTCCCAAACATTTCATCTTGTAGAAAACTTTCTTGTAGTCTCGATAACATTCATTTAGACATACTAACCCATGAGCTTTGAGTACGAGTGACAGGCGCGCACCCAAGACGGGCGCGTCTTCTATGGGCGCGCCTCCTTATTTTCTTTCAATAATCTTATGACACTTACGGAATATTAAGAAACGAAAAGACTTTTTCCTATGCAAGAACAGAACGCGCTGCCATAGAAAAACAAAATCACGCAACTATACAAACTATGACTAAATAATCCAGGATGCAGAGAATGGCAAAATCTTTTTAAGAAAAATGCTAGTAATCACGCAGTAGATTGACCGAAATGTCACTTTTCTGATATGTTCATGCCAAAAAAGGAGGAAAAGTGCCTAACAAAAAGCCTCCACAAGGCCGCACCAAAACCTTTGAAAGATAAGAGACGGTAGCAGTAGGTAAATATGCTAACTATGCCATGAATGATGATATTTACAGGTAAATTTTATTTCAAGGCTTCCTTGCTCCATTCGAATCCATATTGATAGAATTCTACTGGCTTCGCCCATTTTTCATGTCATCCATAAGAATCCAATTATTAGCACAAGGGCTTGGCATTTCTCTTGCTTAATTCACGACGAAAAGGGCTAGCACAAGCAAACGGTTGTCTACCGAATGTATCTGTAAAAAAAGTGATGCTTAATTTTGCCGGAACAAGTGCAGAAAAAGGCGATTTTAAGCTTGCAAGAGCTATCTAGAGTTTTTAAAATTTTGCCCTGGGTACATTCATAACTGCGAATAGCCATCTCTCGCTTTCCACCATAAACGTTCCAGTTTCCTTGAGTTATAAATAATGAAAATCAACAAGATTTCGTAAACCTTCGGCTTGATTTTCTTAAAATAATACATTTCTCGTCGTCTTCTGGAAGTGACGACCGAAAGCAATCATCTATCTTATACAAAGCCTGCGGATTTACTCACAAACGAACGCCAAATGACAGAAAGCCCGCAAACTCTTTTAGTTGGCTACTGCCAAGCACCACGTAAAGGCTCTATAAATAAATAAGCATTCAGACCTAAATTCTATTCCGCATGCGCTTGAATTAGGAAACAACGGAAGAAATACACTGAAAAAAAAATCAGAAACAAAGTTAAAGAGTACGCACTGCGCAGTTATGTATGCTGTGGAAACTTCAGTTGCCAGAGGAAATACGGAGGCATCAAGTGAAATTTTGCATAACATAGCTTCCGCACCGGCACCTAAAGCCATAAGTTTTCACACTGATATCGAAAGAAAGTCAAAGTAGAATTCCGATGCTTAGTATTAGAGTAAGTCTCTAAAAATCAGGATGCCATATTTCACGTGATGGAGTTATCACATTTGAGAATCAACAGACTGAATCAACAGAATCTTTCTAAAATATGTGGCATATAATAAATTAGCTTCATTATCGCATCCAATGCGGTTGACAGTAATAAAAACCTCTATATAGCAAATACTGCCAAAACTCTCTGTGAAAATTTACAAGAAGATGACCCAGGAAAACTCAAGCTTACAGTTTGCTAATCCCACCAGGTCTTACCCACATGTAATAACTATGGATGCAGGAATTTGAACTTTCGATCCCGTTATTTAGAAAAACAATTAACACAGAAAACGAAGCATACTAACAACAGAAGTTTTCTTGCAATGACTACGTTAAAAAAAAAAAAAAACTAAAAGCAGCTACAACTGTCCTGCTATTGCACTGTTATTCGCTGATTCTAATTTATGCTGACGAATCATGTCGGCATATAGCTCCAAGGTGTGGACAATATCTGATAAACTGTGATTCTCATGCATGCAAGCGGCTATAACCTCCCGCGATGAACGCAACTTATCCAATTTGAGGCTGTTCACAATCATCTCTCCATCTCCTGACTCTAGAGAACTTACTTTATTGATAAGCATTAAAAGAGGCTTTCCGTATAAAATCCTGTCAGAAACACAATCGAACAGGGCACTTTGCACAGAAGCTTCCTGGTCAAAATACTGCGATCCGTCAACAACAAAAACAATCCCATCAACTCCAGAGTAATAGTGGTGCCAAAATGGTCGAATGTTGTCTGCTCCACCTACTTCCTTCATATGAAGGATACTTCTTTCGAGAGAAACGTCTTTAATTGAAAAGCCTTGAGTAGGAACAAGGTCCGTCACCGCTTCCCCACATACAGTTGCCAACATATGAGACTTTCCAGCATCTTTCAAGCCTAGAACCAGGATATTCCAGTTGTCTCTTTGCCGTGGGGGTGTGCGACAAGATTTGCAGCACATTCGGTAGCACAACAGTCGCAGAACAACACAGCAAAATCGGCATTTAGCACAGGAGGAAGGCATTTGGCAATAAAATTTCAAACTCGCGAAACATCGATGAAATAAGCTACATCAGCGTATTCACAACCTCAAAGTACTGGTAAATTCACAATTAAAACTCAAACAGACAATGAAAATGGCAATAACATTGCCAATCTTGAATGCTAACCAAAACCTGGGTTTTAATTCACTAAAAAAAATTAAACTAATAAGGTCATATATACAAGCAAACACACGTGCCATCTGCATGGTACAAACAGGATGTTTGACACAACCTCATAATAAAACCTTATACCCATGGATCAGCCTATCACAGTTTATCAAACTAACTACATGGATGAAAGAGCTCAAACCCTAACAAAAAATAACCACAAGAAGCAATGTAAGAAATAAATAGTTAACATTCATGAGCCATATAAACCATACAGGCAACTGTGGCAGAGCAAGACCAAGAGCCAGGAATACCCTAACAAGCTGGATGGTAAGCATCACGTCAGCTTGATCCTATCAAGGTTGGAGGAAATATTAAACGTTTTAGTTTTCTTCGAATAAGTAAAGATTAACATGAATGTTTTAGTCCGTACTTAATCTCCCAGTCCATCAGTAAAAAAACACAGGTTGTGAAACAGATGATTCAGTCCTGCTATATTTTTCATAATTGATTTAGTTCACGCACTTTGCACATACACATGAACATTCACATACACACCAACCTAAATTTTTTGATGACTGCAGGAATGCACAAAACAGATTTTCAGGATCAGTTCTTAGTATTATATATATATATATATATATACATATCATGTATATATATATATTTATATAATCATATATATATATATATATATATATATATATATATATATATATATATATATATATATACATACACATGTATATGTATATACCTATAATACAACAGTTGCATGCAAAGCAAAGCACTGAGTTTCATGGTAGGAACCAGACCTACGTATATCAGCAGAAAGATAAGATATAAATACATATAACTTTGACAGATATCATTTAGCAGTACATATAATACCCGCCAAGACTTAACTTGAGCAAATTACAAAATGTATAGAAATAAGGACTTGCTAATAATTATAGCACAATTTCTCCAAACAAAAATTTTTACATGGTGCCTCAAAATTTGTCAAACAAAAACTTGTTTCCATTTGATTCAATACAAAAGGAATACTGACGTAAATTGACTCGGGTGTGTGGGTTCGTCAAGCCCATTATGACAGTTTCTGTCATTCCCTGCACTTCCCCTAGTTAATGATATCACTAGGAAAAGACATTTAGCATGAACGTATAAGAAAAATAGATGAGACCAATCAAATTTTCCCTAGTCAACTACATATACATAAAATGCCACATAAGAAAATAACAAAAGCTGCTTCAAAATTTATTCACAATTTTATGAAATTTTTTGTCTGGAGTAAATAAGCCTGTCATGCACGAATATGGCCAACAAGGAGAGGGAAATATCAAATCATAAAGTTATGGTGCTGACAAGAGTTTAGTGTTTAGTAAATATGAGTTTTCATAATGGTGACTTGGCTAAAATCTGAGTTCATTTCTATTGTAGTAACATTAACCGGAGTAGAACCTAAGAGGCAGATCACATCAGCAGGTGGTTTGAATTTTTTTCCTTGCCCTACGTCATTTTCATGTCTATAGCTTTTATTTTCATAGCAAAGATTATGGGGAACAACCCTTTCACTACTGCTGGTGCGTGATGGATGGCTTGGCCAAGAAGATTTAATTGAAGATTTACAGGCTTTAGCTCCAGGGCGCCAACCCTACGCTTTTATCAGGAATTCGTTCCAGCAGTATCGTCACTGAAACATTTGCAGATCTTATCATGTCATTACCTTGATAACTAGTATATTGACTTCTTCTCGTAAGACAATGAATCACAAACTTAAAATTAACCTTTTCCCAATTAAATTACCTGATGCAAGAAGAGAAGAGTCAACTCTTTTGTCTCGTACTGTGGCACTAGCTAACATTATACATAAAAGTAAGAGTAAATTGAAATGAATATTTCAGCACAATTGCACCGTGACAGAAAGATATTTACGGCGTTCGATTATTAAGAAGTGCTAATGAAATTCATATTATAGGTTTAAAAACTTGATGAAATATTACGCATCAAAACACAGAAAATTTATATAAATATCTCTTACCATGGCTGATAACGAATTTTCGCACTATCACTGCGTCCAGGGCAGAGAAGCAGGTCATACTTTTTCTCTGCCATTTGAAGACAGAACGGGCTGTAACCAATCAACCGCCATTTGTTTTTACGAACATGACAACGATTATCGCTATCGGGACATTACCCCGATTTTCAACTTTCCTTGCCAGCGTTGTCGGGAAATCGTAGCTCAAGCTCGCGAACAAAGTTTGCAGTTCATCGTGACATTCCTACCTCCAGCTGTGATACAAATCGGCCACTACAATTGTAACCGGAATAAGCCTAAATCAAATTTGAATTTCATGTCTACCAAATTATTTTTTTCCAATCGATACATTACTCACGTCTCTGCCGTTTTAAAGACCAAGTCTTGACAATCAAAGATGAAAGTTCAACAGTCACTCTATTTCGTGTGGCAGCAGGTAGCCGCTGGACGACAACAGCTTTTGCATGACGCCAAAGCTTTTCAGTTAGCGGTTTGATACAATGTTCTGTTTTGGACCGCATTATAAGGACGCTGAAACCAAAGTTGGTAAGAAAGAAGTTGACAATAAGCGACCACGAGTCATCGTCGCTCGTTTCCTTAACTGGAAGCATACGGATTTGGTCATGAAGAATGCAAGAAAATTAAAGGATACCGGAGTTTTCATTAATGAGGACTTTTCGGCGGAGACAG
>QQSS02184893.1:0-13824 GCA_003687565.2 Craspedacusta sowerbii | reverse complement strand
CTACTACTACTACTACTACTACTACTACTACTACTACTACTACTACTACTACTACTACTACTACTACTTTTACTACTGCTGCTGCTACTTCAACTACTAAGTGATTTCTAATGTCGTCTGCAACAAATTCTCCCGGGTGAAAATCATTGAAATGTAAGTGAATTCAGACGTTCTGTATATTAAGTGCTAAGTTCTTCATTACTCGGTCAACTTTTGTTGGGTCCTTAATTTCCAGAGCCCCAAGAAGTCGCAAACCAACTAATTTGCGTATATGCAAACTCAGGCAACTTTCGACCATGTAGCATTCCTTCTGAACTGCAAAGCATGTTTTCGATAGCAAGTTAAGCAATGTGTACCTACCCGTCACCAAATCTGTAATGTAGAGAAAGCCAATCTAAACAAATGGGAAAATAGGCTTCAATCATCGATTCCAAATTTACAATGGTTTCCTTGGCAAACGTCCTTCATGCATTTAATTTAGTTTCACTGGTCATATTAAAAGGACACAAAATGAGAAATCGCTTGAAACGTCAACAAAATTCACGACGTAGTTCAGAGCAAGTTCACAGTAGTGATCGTAAAAAGCTTGCTTAAGTAGCACTTGCTCCACGCGCAAGATTGCAAATTCTTGACTAAGAAGCCCTTATCTCCATCTTTGAAAAGTAACTCTGTTGGAATGATATAAGCCGAATTCAGTACCAAAGGTTAAGCAACCCAATCGATAGTAATCGATGAGTATTACTAAGTTGCGTAAGCACAAGAAAAAAAAAGCAGAGTGGAGTAAGTATTACCAAACAGAAAAGAATGTGGTTAAGCATGGCAGACTTCCGAAATTGTGCCAACTGTCCACCACAAATGGCTTATGGTAGCTCGTGGTCCAATGAGTCCCCATTCCTACCCATTTCGAGGTGAAAATTCCCTAATCCGTACCAAGACAATCTACTAGCTTGTTTTTAAGAAAACAAAGTTAATCTCTATATTGCAAATTGGAAATCAGCAGGTATAGATCCAATTAGTAACACTTCAACTACGTAGTTGATCCAGTTGAATACATACGCACGCCGAGACACGATTTGAAGTTGAAAATGCTTCGAATCTACTGATCTGAAAGCTGGCCAGACATTTAAACTATTAAGGATATTGAAGATATTCATAATAGATTCTTTTCTCTAATAACATGTCACATTTGTCATTGGTAAGCCGTTCCCTCTACACGCTGAATTCAGTGATGGCTGAAAGGTGGTCCTCCATTGCAGCAGGTTCTCGAATACCAAAGCAGACACTTAAAGCAGACACCACAAGCAACGGCCCATGGCTGACGAATAAATTTCATGGCTTCTCATTCTGTTGGGCTAAGGAGGACTACGAATTCGAAATATGCAGTAATGCAAGTTATGGTTAGGTAGGCAAACCAGATCAAGAGTACATCAAAAATTGATTTTCTATTGTCTGGAAAAACAGTCAAAAGAATTCGATAATACCTAAGGACTTACTGTTGCGCAAGCATGCCACCATTCCTATCACCACGCAAAATGTGTTCTCCTAAACCTTCTAGTTTCATCTTAACGATTGCCACTCCTTGTCCTCAGAAGGCCAAGCAATTAGGTCAAAGTCTAAGCAGTGAATAACAAAACTTTTAAGACGAGCTTCAATAAGATGAGGTTCAAGAAAGAATTAATTATCGCGCCAGTGAAGCTTACTCCTGGTTGTATTGCTAATGTAACCTGCAGTATTGATATCAGGGCGATACTGCTGTCGCTGAAGCCATTAACTTGCGGTGCGTTGATGACTCCTTGATAATCTTTGGAAGTTGTGGAGAAGTTTGCCGGAAACATTTTGGCTTTTAGGAATGCCGTTACAATCAGCTCCTAGAAGGGGGAACCCATGCTTGACCTGCCAAAGTTTGACTGAAAAACTTGCAAAATTGAATTTAAACTAGAAATCATCGATATTCTGTATAAGCTGTGTATGTCGGTTCCAATAACTATAATTGCACAATCACCCAAGATTTTTGACATCTCTTTAGAAGAACAATAGTGTTGCTATCTAGTGATAAGATGCATCACCAAATTTCCTTTCTATTATTTGATACGTTACCATGCTTTGATGGCTGCGGTTCGGACATATTTTGTATTTGTGCCATTTTAAAAAGCATTGTTTCCTCGAAGCTAACTGGGTATTACTTCTATCTGCTACGGTTTGCGAAACTACCGCGCGCCACGAAACTGTCGTGCGACTAATGCTTGGTTCAATTGATGCACTTCTGCCGCGTCGAATGTAATTCCATCACATGTATATCCGATTTAAGTGCGCTTTTGAAATATGCACTCAAGGACGATGGTTGGGTTTGTCTGAATGAAAGTCGCCAAGATCACAAAAAAAAACTACGCGAACAATGCAATATTTGGATCATAAAGGCATCCAATTCGTGAGAACATCTCAAATCTTTTTTCTTTTTTCTAGATTTTGCAAGCAGTTTAATGGAATTCATATAAGCAGTTTTGAGATTCTAAACGCGGCTTTTGAAATATCTTACCAATGTCTCTCTGAGATATCTACAGGACATCTTTTAAAATATGTCTAAAGTACATCTTAAACGCATCTTAAGCCTTTCCCTACAAGGTGTCTATTTTAGATGTCTAAAAGATGTCTTTTTTTTTTGCTGGTTTCTTACAGAAGTTTCTGAGATATCTAGTAGCAATAAAAGATTTCTCAAAGACCACCATCTCTTAAAAATTTATTCCTGAGATGTCTTAAAAACGTCGTATCAAATTATACAGAAAGATAAAAAATATGCATTTACAATCTCTTTCAAAGGTGCTCATTAAGATGTTTCTGCAGGCTGGAATATCTTTATATAGAAACTTTTAAAATCGTTTCTCAACTTACTTCTGATTTGCGCAAACGTTTCTCTTCTTTTTGTATTGCCAAAAGCGTTCGGATTATTTGACTATATCGCTCGCTATCGTAAATTGCGGAACTTTTGGAAATGAAATAAAAACGCCAGACAATGTATTTAAGCGATGCTGCAAGACATAGGTGCTGCCCGATATTTAGGTTCAAGAAGGAGACCGCGCGCGACAACTTTTAAATGGTGGATTTAGTAAAAAAAAATAAATAAACCAATGAATATATCATTCATTCTATCCTTTAGTTATTTAATCCGTCACTCAATTATTAGATCAAATTGTTATAAATATATTTACTAATGTACGAAATGCAAATTTACCCTAAAGAATTGAATTAAATGATCATAGGGATTGTGGAAAGTTGAAGTAAAATTGCAATTCAATGGATACTTCCTTGGTTATAGCGTGTAATTATGCAGCAGGCGTGTAACTAAGAGAAACAGGCCTACTGATGGTGCTTAAGTTTATTAGATTTAGAATTCGTTTATTAAGTTTATTAGATTTATAGCTAGCGCGGCTATACAGGTTGCGCTAATGTGTTAAACTGCTGTACAGAGTTTTTTCCCTCTACTTTTTTTAAAAACTACCGCTTTGAAGTACTCACAACTCTTATTCTCAACAACGTATCGCAAGCTCAATTCACAACCTCTATTTATAATTGTCATTGAGCTAGCGACCCAAGCCCAAAGAAAACTCTAATATTATCAAAGCGAGAAGAAATATTCATCGAATTAACTGAGAACGAATATGTCGCGAGAGGTTACGATGACGAAACCTGAAGCAAACCAGAGGAGTGGGGCCAACACGAGACGTCAAAGTCTTCTATCGATACGACATTAATTATCCATGTCACCGCCTGGCTTGTGAGGCACTTTCTACAAAGTACTCGCCTACCACAACGTCTATAAGAGTCTAGCAATTAACTCGCAGTTTAATGCTTTCTATCAGTTGTATCAGTTTGTACCAGTTTTAGCAGCTGCCTGGCAAGTGCCATGACAAAACATGCCCCTTGACGTTGGCTAAAATCAACGATGTCTCGAAATTGCACCAGAACTGGCCTTTTGAACCGGTATGCAATCGGCTGTAATCAAAGCCTTATTCGATCACGTATGAAATTTTGTGAATTCGCTCGAAAATTCTCTCGTGAAAATTTCACCTGTCTTGACATAGAAAGACATTTATCCACCTGAAAGTATAAAGCACACTTGCATGCTTTGGCATCATTGAAGATGAACCACAACAGGGACATCAAAGAGTAATACGAAGAATTTTGGTAGTGCATTTTCCATAAACTTTATTGACTTCAAGAAAGCCTAAGTTGGGAACCCAAAAATATCTGTTGGCAGTACTGTTTATAGTTGCAAACAACAACTTGTAATGACACCTAGTTGTAAAGGAAAAGGGAATTTAACAGGGAAAAACTTTCACTCGCCAATTGGTGAATTAATAGGCAGCTCTTTATGAAGACAAATCCTTTTTACTTTACCCAATTTGTTGATGCGTTTTCTGGTCTCGGTCTCAGTTTGTTTACATGTGTTTATTCTATGGTTTGTCACCCACTCTATTTTATATGTTGGTCGTTGCCTTTAACTTTCGAATTTCTTGTAGCGATTAGGTATCGAGGGACATGAATCGTGCTTTGTCTGCTTGAGCGTCTGCCATTTTGGAATGCTCACGTAGTTTTCAGTCTTAAATTCGGACAAATGTGACGGGAGAATTGGAGCAATTAATAATTCACACGAATAGTCTCCACTCTAACAGATAACTTGAAGAAAACTCTCAGGAAGCATTCTCGCGATTAAGGATTGTCTCGCCAACCAACCGCGAGTCCAATTTAACTCAAAACTTTTCGAGGGACGAGCGTCATCGCGCTTCGAAGCTCTTAAAATCCTGTCAAATTAGGCTTTCAGTTATTGATCAATAGGACAGTCGTGTTTTCTGCGCAAGATGCTTTAAGCGCGGATGTGGCTATAATGATCTTACTTCGTTTTACTGCTACATGAGACATATACAGTTGACATTATAAAGACAGTACAGGCTTTTTCAACTCAGACGTACGCAAACCAAGGGAAGCTTACTAGGATTTTAGGCGATAAAATGCGAGCACAGTTTGTTACGAGAAGCATAGTAGACAGAACTACTTCCATGCGACCACGGTTTGTTGCGTAAAGCCGCGTAGATAGAGCTACTTCAACTTGTTGTTCTCTTCCTTAATTACTTAAATGCTCCAATATACACAAAAACGTAGCCGATCAAATTAAAAGAAATATGCCTATATCTTGCTGTTAATTGCGGACGATGCACTATCTGGTGTCCACGCGGTATATAGTAGAACAGCTATTACTAGTTATGCGCTTAATGTGCTTAAACCGCTTTACTGAGTTCGTGACATAATTGCTGATTATGCTTTTACCATCTGAAGCCCCCTACCACACACATACACACACACACACACACACACACACACCACACACACACACACACACACACATCACGTTGATAAACTCATGCGAAATAGCTTAAACGTTGTTTGTTTCTTGTTCGTGACATACCTGTAATGACAGGTTTAACAACTTCATCTATTATATTATATATAAAAAATTAAATTATCAGCAGTCAGCCCAGGGTAAATTCAAGCATTTGCTACTAATTTATACGCATGAAGTTCAATAGACCAAGGGACAACTTTAAAATCAAATTAACGGCGCTTATTGATTCTACAGAGCCTACATTCTTATTCAACTAGTTGAAGTCGTAAAACGTCGTAAACCATCTCTATTTATTACCATGTGAATCCTACCCTGAAATTGCAAGTTTTAAAGAAAATCTAGTGACACTGGTAAGAACGAACTTATACCAGCGCTAGAGAAGAATTCTTCCATCAAAGCTATTCTTTACGCTTCATGAACGCTATTCTCAACGCTATTTATTAAAACGGAGGCAACATTCTCTTTTTGGTAAAATAATTCGCTTATTGTGTACTTTCCAACCCTAACTGCAGCGCCTAAGACATAGCGCCTACATATGTGAAGCTTATATGTACCAATGTTCAAGAACAAAAAGACTCTTCTTTACAACATGCCAAGACCTCCGTTGGGTTAGAACTTGAGATTCGCAAATGTGGACGGACAGACTTGCATCTTTACCTATTAACCAAGACGTACTGTATATTACTTAGACTATATACTAGACTATATGCGGAATTAATAGCAACATCTTGCAACCTTAAGCGATCGGTCATGTGACGCGTTCGCAGCGAACTCATGAGGAACGAATATCGTAACCAAGCCGTGCATTCTTCGCCAGGGACGACGGCAAAATATATTTCTTAACAAATGCCTACTAAATAAAATATTTTACACTTTTACCAGCAACAGAAACTACCCTCCGAGCACAGCCTAGTTGGTCGAAAATTCGCTCACAACTGTGTCCAACTTGAACAAGAACTAACGTGAAGCGGAAATTCATAGGATTCAAAAGCGATATTTACGTTCGAGCGAAGGCACGATTATCCGCAGAAGTAACACAGAGTAACAATACACGAATTTACAAAACAAAAACAAAACAAAAAAAAAAGATTTAATAATCACACAACTTCGCACCAAAACTTGTAGAAAAGCTACATTCGAAGTGGAAAATCCCTTTCTATTGTGGCCATCTCTCAGCCACAAGGATTGTCAACAAAACGAGAGAAGGATCGCAGGAGGTTACTCTGAGGATGGCCAGAACTTCGATAGAGTCCGCAAGCTTGGTGCAGGGCGAACGTTGCTTCGACCACGACGAAGGCATGTAGACGATGCTCACTTCTGTTCGCCAGTGGTTCCCTTTCCAGCACCTCCACTTTCGCGATCAGCGGCCATCTGTACAAAGTACAAGAAAAAAACAAAACAATGCAACAGCTCGAAAACGGCCAACTACCGAAGAGTCGTTACCCACATCCAATCTGAAAATTAGAGATCACGAGATTTTTTTAGCAGTTAATTCAGTGATAACGGCCTAAGAACGGGAAAACGGGTTAAAAAGAGCCAGTGAAGTTCTTAACAAAAATTAGCTGCTTTCTAACAGTAGCAATCCCCAGTGTTAAGCTCTAGCTTGCTTACAACGCAAACAAGCGTACGTAATACAAGCTCTATCCTAATCGCAGAATCCAAAAACAGGATAAAAATAAACACAGGCCAAGAGATTAAACAATGCCAGAAAAATATAAGCAGCTACCAAGGAAGATGAAAAACATCACAGAGCTGTAAAGTAGAACGCGATACAGCAGCGTATGAGCGCACCTTCTTGTAAGCCATTTCGAAGAGCTTCAGCGACTTCTGTTGCAACTGTTGGTACGCTTGACGAAGCGCGTCAGGAGAACGGCTGTCTTTATGCAGGAGGGCGTCGCGCACCTTTTGAATCTCACCCTTCAGCTCCTCCACCTACAAGGTATCAGACGACCTTACGATAGGTAGATAAAATGATAAAAAGGAGGAACATTAGCTTTTTGTTCACAAAATCATCGATAACAACTTCATGCTAGTAGGTGATCACATGGCTGAGTCAAACGTAAAAGAATTTTATAGCATTTGTAGCAGTATTCTAGGCTGACTTGCAGCAACACATAGTCACGAAGCTGTGCGAACTCAAGTCCACTCATCGGCAAAAGACAGAAGTGGAATGAAGTTTGAAATAGCTACAGCTTAGAAGCACCAGTAATCAAAGCAAAGATGCAAGCCCGCTGCCAGAATCAACCAATAAATTCTTAGTTTGCGCTAAACTACTTACTGAGGCAAGAATTGATTATCAAGGAGTAAAGAGCATACCATGGTGACGCCTTCAAATGCGCGCAATGTACTGATTGACAAAACAAGTTTTCCCGTCGTTGCAACACTAACTTGAGTACAACCGGCATACGTCAACTCCACAAATCGAAACGAAAACCCAAAGCCCCAAGCGCTTCGAATTCCAACAAACTCAATCACCAACCATCGCGTACGCACCTCATTCTTGGGTAGCTGATCTTTAAACTCCTCCATTTTGGACTCAATATCGTGAATAGCACTCTCCGCCTGGTTTACAGTCTCGGCAAGCTCTTTCTTCTTCTTGTCGGCTTCGGCAAACTTCTCCGCTTGCTTCACCATGTTCTCAATGTCGTCTTTGCTCAGACCTCCACTCGATTGGATAACAACTAAAAGACACAGAGAATACAGACAGAGAATGCGCTATATCCGCGCTCCAAAGCTATATCGTCGCACATCAATACTCATCAAATTGTTAACTACTTGCTGATAATTCGTGCCAGGGTTCTACGCTTGACAATTAAATGCTTCAGATAGATGTCAATGCGATGTTTCTATGGTGACGACGTGGCTCTTTGCCTTTGTCCTTTACAAACAACACATCAAGTCACTTTGAGCGACTAAAGTACTTGGTGCAGCAGGATCTTCCGTAGTTTATAAACACCGATCAGTAAGCGAGGTAAATACAACGTCGGACCGTCTTTAAAGGTCGAAACCACGAAACAGATACTCGAAACAACGAAACTGATACGCGCAAACACGCAAACCATAATGCGAAGCAGAACCTACTTTGCTGCTCTTTGCCAGTACCCTTGTCTCTGGCCGAAACGTTGACGATCCCATTCGCGTCGATATCGAAAGTGACCTCGATCTGCGGAACACCACGCGGAGCAGGGGGGATTCCTATGAGCGAGAACTGCCCCAGAAGCTTGTTGTCCGCAGCCATCTCGCGTTCGCCTTGATGGACCTTGATTTCCACCTGAGTCTGACCATCGGCAGCCGTGGAGAACACTTGGCTCTTCTTCGTGGGAATGGTAGTGTTCCTGTTTATCAACTTGGTCATCACGCCACCCAGCGTCTCGATGCCCAGCGACAGCGGCGTGACGTCAAGGAGAAGGATGTCCTTTACTTCGCCTGCCAAAACACCGCCTTGGATGGCAGCTCCAATCGCGACTGCTTCGTCTGGATTCACAGCTTTGCTAGGCACACGGCCGAAGATCTCCTGCACCGTTTGCTGGACCTGAAGAAAGATCCGAATTGCAGAAGTCTGAGGCCACACAAAAAGTAGGCATAATTCGAAACTCAGCTGCGAAAGTCCCTTCGGAAACTGGCAATATCAGAACCCGGACACTCCTTGCATCCATTTAGAAAAGGCTCAACTGGCAGAACACAAATAGAGCCAGTCCTATTCCACGTCACCCAACAATGGATTCACTGATATTAAGTGCACACCCACGTAAAGCAGTGAGCGCAATTTCGACACAGGACGCCTGATTGATTGTTTCGCCCCTCACCTTCGGCATCCGGGTCATGCCTCCGACTAGGAGAACCTCGCCGATTTCTCCAGTGGTCACACCTGCATCTTTGATGGCTTTCTTGCACGGTTCGATGGTCTTTTGGATCAGGTGCGCAACGAGTTGCTCGAACTTGGCTCGCGTCAACTTCATGTTCATATGCTTCGGACCACTGGCATCCATTGTCAGGTAGGGCAAGTTGATGTCGGTCTAGGGCAAGAAATAAAAAATGATACCTACATAAGCTACAGAACGAAAAACTATTGTTTACATAGCTTGCAAGACAAACACCAGATAATGGATGCACGCTGAATCACGAGCTTCACACCCCATTTACCTGTTGTGCCGATGACAGCTCGCACTTTGCCTTTTCAGCGGCTTCACGCAAGCGCTGCAAAGCCATATTATCTTTCGTGACGTCAATTCCCGTGTCCTTCTTAAACTCCTTGACAAGAAAGTCGAGAAGTACCATGTCAAAATCTTCGCCTCCCAGGTACGTGTCACCATTCGTTGACTTGACCTCAAAAACACCCTTCTGGATTTCCAAAACTGAAATATCGAACGTACCGCCACCAAGATCGTAGACGGCGATGCTGGAAGAAGTAAAACAAGCACCCATCAAAACATCTGAGACCGAAAATATCGACCAAAAATCGTGGCACAAGAGATGAGATACGCACTTGCGCATCTAAGTTCATATTGTTGCAAAGACGGGGCAGGACAGAGCACTGAACACCCCGTAGCCGGGCTCATATTGCAAGAACATGTAAAATTGAATTTCTTCGTTGTTAGGGAATTTACCACTTCCTTCATTCCCTATTGCCAAAGGATTTTTGCTCGATGACTAATGCCCAGGACTTTGGGATAGGCAAGCGGAAATTATACAAAACAGAAAGGAAATCCTCTCTTGACAAGAGCATACATTTTATCTTCACTTCGCTCCATGCCAAAAGCAAGTGCAGCAGCAGTTGGCTCATTAATAACACGCAACACATTCAATCCAGCGATCTGCCCCGCATCTTTGGTGGCCTAAAAAAACAAGAAGTTAATACTTTCAACACAAACCAAATATACATGCATTTTACAAATATACAATATTTTCCAAAACATCATACGGCCAACACAGCAACTCACTGCTCTACATGGTAGTAAAATACAAATTCAAAATACACTCGCGCATCAAAAATGCTAGAATAAGATAGTGCAGATCCATTCTGTCAACATGGAAGAGCAGGGCTTTCAAAACTAATACCTTCAAGCTAACTAGTATACTAACCTGCCGCTGGGAGTCATTGAAATATGCAGGCACAGTTATAACAGCATTCTTAACAGGAGTTCCAAGGTAACTATCTACAAACCGAGTATCAGAAGAATGAGATAATATATCAACACCTAACCAAACTGGTAGCACAACAGACTTTGGAAACAACGTAAGCACAGCCAATTTATCTTTTTTTAAACTGTCGTTTGAATTCAGCTTCATTTCTCTACGTGCGAATTCATATATACTTAAGTATGTCTATAAGTTGTGACAAAAGGCATTTAGGGTCATTCAAAAAATTCAGGCTTACATGTAGTGGTGTTGGCCACAACAGGGCGAAAAACGTTTAATCATGTAAGATTAGTTACCATTATCTACGTTTACTGACCTACCATGGATTGACTGGGATATATGACGCAACTGGCAATGAACCTAACTTAGTAAGAGCTGATGATGCCAATGGCTAACACTGGGACAAGTTGAAGCAGAATGAACTGACAAGATATAAATATAAGAAAATCTGCATATTTATATATGCAATATAGTAAACATTGTATGCAACATTGTTTTGAAGTTCGTAAAAAAATGCCAAACAGAAACTAAGCTAAATAAATATTCAGTAGGTATAGGGGAGAACACTTCCAGGGAAATAAACATCGAACATCACATTAAATTTTCATTGCATGACTTTGTACAACCATGCAATGGCAAAGAACTTAAAAGAACCGAAAGAATTGATCAAACATACCAGCTGTTTCTTTCATCTTCATTAATACAAAAGCTCCTATCTGGCTGGGAGAGTACACTTTCCCTTGTGCCTCAAACCAAGCATCACCATTGGAAGCTTTGACGATTTTGAAAGGAACATTTTTGCTGCATAAAAAATTCAATCAGGAA
The DNA here is from genome assembly GCA_003687565.2 of Craspedacusta sowerbii. Classification (NCBI taxonomy): domain Eukaryota; kingdom Metazoa; phylum Cnidaria; class Hydrozoa; order Limnomedusae; family Olindiidae; genus Craspedacusta; species Craspedacusta sowerbii. The sequence goes on along the minus strand of QQSS02184893.1, from coordinate 2,462 downwards.
TTCAGTAACTAACAAAAGAAACACATTAGTCAAATAATACACTACAATGATAAGAAGCTGGCGCATGTAAAATTAAGTTTAGGGAATTGCAAAATCTTTGAGTTTCATCCCAAATTTAACTTTACTTCATCACAAACTTTTGACACACTAAAATACTAACACAGACAATAACATACCAAACCTAACACGCAACATAGATCAGAAAACCTTAAGGACACAGATTGAAATTCAACTTTTGGGCCTATTAGCAATTCAGTAACTAAGAAACACCTTACCCAAAGAAAACACTACAATGTTAAAAACCTTCCGCCCCATGTTTGCTCACTACAAAATAATACAAAATTAAGACAGAAGAACACTGCAACTCACATATCTTTTTGGACTTCTTTATCATCAAAACGACGCCCAATATAACGCTTTGAAGCATATATTGTGTTTGTAGAATTAGTCACAGCCTAAAGATGTTACCAAATGGATTAATTATGCAGAGAAAAGTACATATTTCAGTCCATGGAAAAGTATATGTAGAGCACTATAGATATACTCACACCCACACAGCATGTGGATATAAGAAAGTACCTGTCTTCGAGCAGGAGCACCAACCAAGCGCTCTCCATCACTAGTAAATGCTACTACTGAAGGAGTTGTCCTAGCACCCTCTGCATTCTCTAAAACTTTTGGTGTTGCTCCTTCCATGACGGAGACACATGAATTAGTTGTGCCCAAATCAATACCGATGACATGGCCACGAACTGTTCCTGACCTAAATTTAAAATGATGTCAGATTGAGCAAGAAGATTTTTATAGCATTTACGGATCATGCTTGTGCAGTTAAAGGCATTCAACAAAGAAATCTTTGTCTACTATGTCTACAATTAGACCTGTTAGACATCTTAGCACTGTCAAAATTTCTTAATCAAATTTAATATATAATAAAGCCCTACGTCTTAGAATGGTTAAACCGCTCCTACTGGCAAAGGGTGTGATGCAACCTTATTGTTAAACCAGCACGATTCACTTGCTTGGATTAAAACCTAGTACGTACAACTAATAACTCTTCTGCTTAGCACAAGCCAGACAGTCACCACCGTATAACGCAACAAAGATACAGAAGAAACAAGAACTTACGAGTATCCACGAGAATCTCTATTGTAGTAGTAGGTCTGCAGAACTTTGCAGGGCTGTGCCTATGAGTTTTCAACACAGCGAGAGGGCAATCAATAAAAAATTGAACTAAAAACAACAAAAAATTTTCCTACTGCTTACATTAAGAAAATTAACTCGATGTCACAAATAAATCCGAGGTCTGCATGACGCGAAAGATGAAAACTGACCGTTATAAGGATCAAATTAACAAATGCATGCGTACTAACATATTTAGCAAACAAGGAATAATCCTGCACTGATGAATCGACGACTCTTCGGAGCGAAGTACCACAACCACGAAGTAAGGAGAACATTTTCTTGGCTCAAAATCGTTCGTTTGATGAATATGTTCGAACTTCGGTCAGCTACCGTCGTCCACGAGCTGGTAAAAAGAATGTTCCAGCAAGACCCGTTATGATGTAAGAAGATTATGCTGAATCAGCATAGTAGGCTATACTTCACTGCACTTTAGACAAGCAAATTAATTTTTTAAATGAAAGGCACAGTAAGTTAGAAATGCATATAAATAATAAAACAAAAGATTTACTAAGTAGCAGTAAGAATCTACTACGTTGCTAAAAAAAATGGGTAACTGAGGGACACTTTTGAAGCATCGGTTACATTTTCAGATTTAAAAGTCATAGCCCTAATCTACCTGATTCTTAAAATCCGGTCCCATGTGCTACCACGCGACAGCGCGCAGGCGCGAATGGTTAATTGGACAAGAACCGGACAAACGATGACGTCTCGCTTGCAGTCTCCGGGGACGTGAAGAAAATTATTCGGTTGTTCTCGTCTTCTAGAGGAGAGGGGTCTTACGTAACCTAAAAAAGTTTTCTGTCACAGCGCAACAATCATTCAGTGCACAACAGTTTAGCGCAACCATGCTCTAGTAGCCTCTATTAAGCTATACACGATTCACCGCAATGCTCATACCGCAGTACTCAACACTTTCAACATATCCCTTGTACACGTATCCAATCATTGCTCTACTTTTCTAAAGTTCATGTCCGTATTGCCACATATGAGATTTTCAAAGCTTAAGTTGCACAGACGCTTCATCTTTATAGGAATCTTGAAGAATCTGTGAATGCAACATCTTGTTCTCTAGGGTTGTTGGTGGTGGTGAAGAGCCAGGAGTTTCCCCGAATAAGCAGTCCATCAATCGTCGGTGACAGCAAATGAGGCTAGTTGTCGGATGTTGGTTGAGCCTCCCAAGGAGCTAAAGAGCTTGATACATGCCCTCAAAGGGAGGCTCGGACGACTGGTCGATGCTCCAACGATCGTGAAGCTGACATCGCACTGTCCCCTGTTAC
>QQSS02184872.1:0-13825 GCA_003687565.2 Craspedacusta sowerbii | reverse complement strand
TATATATATATATATATATACATATATATGTACATATATATATGCATACACTTGGTTTTATATTGTACTGTGCTAAACATATAATTCATACATGAAAAATGACATTGATGCAGCAGCAAATGCAAAATTTGAAATTCAAATAATAATTATGACGAGTTATTACAATAAGATGGTAGTGTCAAACTAAACAAAAGGAATAAAATGCAATTACAGGGATGCGTGGAAAAATGTAGCAACCTTAGTTTGGACTGTTTATACACTCGAGTAAAGTCGTGATTTTAGCCAGTCACTCGTATACAAAGGTACACTAAGTTGTAAAGTCACAGACATTGACGAAAGGGCGAATTAGCTTTATGAGCATGCACATAAAAAAGTTCTAGAATTTACTATGCATGCTATTTCAGCATTGTTGAGTTTCCAATATGCCAAGTGAAACGAGGTTGTTGGACCGATACGTCCAATGGATTCTAGATTTTTGCAAAGGGTTTATTGAGGATTGAAATGATGAAGCGGAAAACCACGAGTATAGCTGCAGATTCAAGATTAGCAATACTGTTCTTCCTAACACAGATTCAACCATGCCACCCATGGGTAGCCTGGTTAGGAAGATTCAAGATTTGAAGATTCAAGAGGAGCCTTAATTTCTCTTGCTGAATTTCAATTATATTTCTTGCTTGCAGAGCGCAATTAAGTGTAGAAAAGTATAATAACGCTAAATAACTTGAAAGGAAGTTCGCTTCCGATTATCTCTTGCTTATTGCTATATCCTTCTCTCAAAAGACATTTCTACGCGACACGTGTTCTTGCAGGATTCCGGCTAATTATGCCAGAAATCATTACTGCGCTCTCTGTACTTCGGATAATGTTACAGCATGTGGAATAACAATGCTAACCAGGCTCTGAATGGTGGAAATAATAAAAGGCGCTGTCTGCAAATATTCCCATATGTATGAAGAGGCTTGCTCATTGTCCCGGAATGGCGCCTTACGAAATCGGGGTAATCTTTTCCCACGAGTGACTCACACAGAACCACTCAGAGTGAATGCCGAGGATAGACGTATTTGCGCGTGTTGTGCCTGTACATGTATATGTATGTGTGCGTGTGTGTGTTTGGAGATGAGTGTTTGTGTGCGTGTGGGTGAGTGCGCATTCATTAGCCATTACGATTGTTGGGGTGCAATTATGCCTCATTAAAACCTTGCAACTTTGCAAGTAATGAAGTTTGCGACACGCTTATGCCATGCGAATTTATCCCAATCCATAGTTATGTTGTAAAATCTAAAGCGCAACCAAGTGCTTTGAATTTCTTTTTTTTTTTTTTTTTGTTTTTTAATTGCAGCATACGAAATCGTGACTCTCTCAAAGAAAAATACGCCAGAAATTTCATTTATTTTAAGCATATTGCCCTAAAATGTCATTGGTTTCCGCATCATCAAATAGAATGCGTGAAGGGTGCTCCACTGTCGACAAAATTAGCTATGCATCAATACATCACACATATATGCCAAAATGTCGATCAGGCGCGTAGGTCTGTGGAAGCCACAATAATATTGCTCAGGTCTATCAAATCCAAGCCAAACACGGTATATTAATAGATAAATTGAAGTGCCAATACTTGCTCGTATCCAGATTGCTAAGACGTTTTATGCAAAATAGATTCTCTCGTCACAAGAGCGGCTTTCAACTACTACTACATAAGAAAGTTGAGTCGTGGCAGAGAAGAACTTACTCGCACGTGGAGTGATGTAAAGTCGTGCTATGGCCATCTTGTACTCGACTACAAACCTAGCACCTCGATTTTAAGTTCGGAGGTAACCGCAAGAAAGCAATCAGTTTCCAATTTTAAGAGCCACTGATATGATAGACCCACAGGCATGCACGAATACAAAGCTACGGTCTTTCATGATTCAAGCAGCCAGAATTCAACTTAATGATAGAATACTTCAAAAACTTAAAATTTTTAAAAATTTGAGTCACTAGGTTTTGCCATTTGGACGGGAGTTATTGCGCCAAGTCGAAAGACGAGTGCTTTCAGGAGATGCTGAGTGGTATGTCAAATACGCAACGTAGGCTGTCCTGACCTTTATTTGAAGAAGATTTATTGCAGATATTTAATTTGTTATGGGTCATTTGAAAAACACATCCGAGTTTGAATTTCTTAATTCCAACATAGGCTTAACCTTTGAGCCAAAAAAAAGTTATTTTTGTCCCGAAAATATTAGTGATCCTGTTATTCAGGGACTTTTTGAATTTAATTACGATTTTTGAAGTTGGCGGTCTTCTAAGGCCTTTTAAGTTCATCACTAGAGAAAAGAGCGGCTAATATTGCAAACGTTACAATTGGGAACAAATAATTTGTTCATAACTTTGCACATTTCTTCAAGGCTGTATATAACTGAATTAAACATGTTGTTTGTTTTTATATCACATAAATAACCGGCTTCTTGTTGATGGCTGGCATTGCAAGGTGATCAACTCCTTCTTAATTGGCCTTAGTTGTTTGAACGCCTTTCGTAGGGCGTAAACTTGATCGTTAAAGACTTATACTATTTTGAGTATCTTTCCATTATCAATTTTGGCCTTGAAAATGTGCTTTAGGATGCGTTTTCAAAGCTTCTTAAAGAGAAAACATGAAGCCATTTCATGTAGAAATAGAAGGCAGTTGGCTTTTGTCAATCTCAGGCTCATTTCGGCGCGAAAGGCTAGCCTCAAAAATAAGTTGAAAAAAATCAAACAACGTTGGAGTATCATTTGAGAATATCAATCAGCTCCGTTCGGCATGTTTAAATCCCTAGATAGTCCAGAAGCAACGTGTTAAATTCATGCAAAAATACTTTCTTACAATTTTCATTAAAAAAAAAAATGAGATCCTTAAGTCTAAGACTCGGCGCCTTTTTCGTAATGTTTTTATTCCTTATGTGTGAAAGCTGGAATTAACTTTTAACCGACGCCAACAGAATGTTAAATCAGCTTACTCGACTTGTTATAAAATGCAAGAAGAAAGGAAAATGACTCCACAAGAATAAGTTTGACAGAGAAAACTGATGCAGGAAAAAATCCTCGCCTTATTATTAACAAAAGGAGATTTATATTCAATTAACGAGTACATGTGAGGCAACTTAAAATACAGATTTTAAAAAAATTAAGCCAAAACGATGCACCTTGTGTTCTCGAGACGGCGATTTGACCGTAGAGCCACTCAAGCGAAAATAAGCTTTTTAAAAAACGTCTTCAGGTGTGCATACAAAATGGTGATGAGATGGCTAACAACCAAAGAATGATCCCAGAACCAAGTCAGTTTCCAATAGTCCCTCAATGTGTTTCAAAGCATCACCCTTGCTCGACCAGCAGTGTCTCAAGTGCTAAAGAATCTGAATTAGTTTACTGATACCGGCGCGTATGTATCAAAGCGTCATCTAATTATATCATCTGCTCTACCTCAGGATATCAGTGGCGTTCTGAAAACCCATTGTGTTTCTGAAAATGAATGAAACTTGCAGGGCAGCTAAGGCTTAGATGCACTACATAGAATGTGATGATAGCACTTGTAAAGCTTAAATGAGACTGCTAAAATGCTGCCTCTTATTCCTCATAAAGATCATGGCAGTTTTCTATGAGCATCTTTTGTCATGGTGATGTGCAGTCTTTAGAGGAATAGCCCTCATATCTGATAAATATTATAGACGAAACGTTCGAGAAGCCTGCGCAAACTTACAAATCTTGAACTGGAAGCAGCTCCAATCGATGTCAAATTTAAGTGCTTACACGTTTCAAACGAGATTCACACTTAGAAATAAGAGTAGTGTTGGTATTAGTCCTGTAGATATTCATCCAGCTTAGTCAGCTTAGGCACTAAAGAATATCTTTTCGTCGCTTTTTTTGCAACTCCGTCATCCGATACCATTTCACACTGACAGGATGTTTTGAAAGTCCAATTTAGAGCATACAATTTGTCTTAGATAATAGGCATTGTGAAAAGAGCTGCATTTAAAATTACATAGCTAAGTACGTAGACTACTAGAAGAAGACCTCCGTAAATGGGTTATACCTTATTCATAGTCTGGTCGAAGCACGTGTCAACGAGGATTCTCAGAGGTACCTGGTTGACGAAATCCCCAGAACCATGTCGTCTACGCATGTCTAATGCAGATTGATGGGTTTGCTTTGCCGCCCTCTGTCGCAAAAGACTCCATCCTCGTTTGGCAAACACCGTCCCCCTCCACGTGGAAATACCACGAGTCCATGAGTAGCTTCACTATCGCTACATGTGACATTTTGCTTTCATATTTTAATCTGCAACTTTTCGCATACTGCATTAAAGCAGTAGCCTACCAAGGAAACTAGAATTTCTCATGCATGACACTGTGTCGCATCATCATTGCTAACAGCCCCGACAAAACATTGGAGCAGAGCTATTGCATGTATTCAAATCTGGCCATCCAGCAAGACTTTGTTACAGGTTCCCCAATCATTTCAAACTGCGAAGTTGGAAGAAATCGAGCCGTTGAGCCGAACCAACAGAGCAATTAGTGCAAATCTGGGATATCAAGAAGAAACAATCAATCACAAATTAGCAAGCATGGCCGCGTTTTGCGCTTAAATTTCGTGTGAAGGACATAGAAACGATTACAACAAGAAATTACAGTTGCCTCAATGTCACTTATAGTCATTGTGACTATGATCCTCTTCCTCTTCTTCACTCTCATCGACTTCTTCGTCTTCGTCGTTGCTTCCCTGTGCAGTCTCCCCTTCACCCACTTCTTCATCGGACTCCTCGTTCCCAGAATCGTCCTCGTTCCCAATGGCTTCATCACTGGAGGGGTCCTCTTCCTCATTTTCGTCTTCACTGCTGTCCATATCAGCATCATCGTCTATGGTGGTACCTGTGGGCTCACCGACGTCCATATATTGTTGGTTCCATTTATTTAATAATCGAGGAACGATCGTGTATGTCGCGCCTTTCTTTGATAACATGGTGTTCGTGAGGCCATGAACATTGATTGCTAAGTCGAGTTCTTCGCTCTAGGGAGAGTGAAAGGACATGGTAGCAGACTTCGACCATGTTAAGTCCTTCGTTACAAGGTTGTTATGCGGCAGCTATAGTTTTTGCATTATTCGCATAATTATTTGGTAGTCATGAATAATGTTTATTACATTGGTAAGTAGCTGGCAACTCAATCAGTTATTACAAATGATTTCGGTCATTTCAGATTAACATCTTTTCAGTCGTTGATGATTTGTATGGAACGCTTTGAGTAAGACTTAGGTCAAGTTTTGATGACATCACTGGAATCTTTAAGTCTTGTACAACTTGGTAGAGAGCAAAGTAAAAATTAATTTGAATACAGTCTAAGTTTCTACTTTTTAAGCTTGAATATATCTCTTTGAATTCATTTTCCTTCAACGTCGGTAGGATACAGCATTGTTATGCTTACTTCGATAAACTTAAGCAATTTATTTGTTGTAAGGCAAAGAATAAAGCTAATAGTTTGTGTGACGTTTGGATACATGAATTATTAGCTTTATTCTTTGCCTTGACGATTTACACATCGAGGGCACTTATTTCTGCACTAAAGTTTTTTTACCATTAACCTGTAAAAAATAATGAACCATTTGTTTTATAATCGTTCTCGTACGGTTGTTCTTGTTTTGATTCAAGGGTTCAAAGCTCTTAACTAAAAAATGAGAGCCCATCATACCGTAAAGCTACCATTTACTCCTCAATCTGCGATTGATCATTCCGACAAGCCGCGAAGGTCAATATAGCCGAGGCAGCACGCCAGGATACTTAAATCAATTGCCTTTGAATTAATTTATTTTTATTTCATTGAAAATTTGAATTGCCTGAGGATTGATCGAGGGTTAGGGTTAGGTCAAGGATTAAAATTATCGTTTGAGTTTGGGTTAGGGTTACAGTCAGCCAAAAAAATCAGTAAGTAAATAAATAAAAAACGTGCAAGCGAAAGATTCTCCGTCAGTAACGACTGCAGACCGGTCGCCATCTTGTAAGCATAACTACCGCCAGATTAGGTCACATCAGGCCAATTGCAATGAACCTGTTATTGAGGAGCCAACGGTATTATACCCTCCCAGGAGAACTGTTTGATTCAAGAGTTCAAAGCCTTTGGAAAGAAATCAGTACCTTACCCGGTTTATCACGCGCCAACGCTTAAATGCTGCAGCAGCCCTCTGTTTCTTTTTCAGTTCTTCCTCTTCATTCACCACTTCGTCGCTGATGCCATCTTCTTCAGCGACCCTCAAGTCTTCTTCGTATTTTTTCAATTGTTTGCCAAGTTCTTCGTCATTGTTTTCTTTCAAGAAGTTACGGCGCCGCTTGGACAGAAAATTGATCAGTTCTGAATGCAGGAACTTGTAATACCTTATCTCATATATCGCGAATCACAAAGGGGATTTAACCATCACATATATCACTGAATCACGCACTCATCATCTGATCAAATTAACGCAACGTGCTTAAATTTAATTACATAAATTAGGCATACCCAAGTAATGAGAAAATCAGCCAGTGTGCGGGAATAAGCAAATGACGCAACCATAAGTTGAATATTAAGTAAGGATATAAAGGTATAAGATCGGAATATTAAAAAAGATATTATACTGACCTGCTTTGATCTCAGTGACACAGCCGTAGTCTGGAAGTAAAACACGCATATTCCTCAATAACTTCGGCAGTGGGTGTCAGACCGTTAGATATTAGGCATTGAGCTAATAAAGACTTCGTTCAGGAAGTCAGCATGGCTGTTATGGAAACATTCATTTGCGCACAGCTTGTCAGTTCAACTCTCTAGCAGAATTTTTATGAAGATGCATGTACTACCCTTGCATACTATTAAGTAATTGTGAAAATGCTTGAAAAACAAACGGGCAACATGTACAGGACGAACATTGTCAACAATGCTTAATCGTTATCAAGGCTTTCGTAAACTAAGTTATCCAGAAGAACTTCCACCCAGTTTTGTGTCTTATCAATAAATCGATAAATTTATAAATCAGTAAATCAATATAATCAGTAAATAAATCAGGCAATCAATAAATCAACAAATCAGCGCCTGAATCAGGCTTTTAATTTATAAATCAATGCGTCAATGAGTCAATAAACTAATAAATAAACGCTTGTATTTTAAATTTCTAGGTATAAAGATGTTCAAACAAATACATATGCATCAATATACTCAAAGATATGGATCAATCATCAATGCACATAGCCTCGGTACTACAAGACAATTTGGTGCATAAACCGTAGATGAACTTTTACATACCGTCAATCCCAGACAGATGCAGAAGATGAACTGAAGAGCAAAGCTATCTCTGCTAGTCACGCACAGGACACCGAAGCACCAGGTCAGAACGAAGAAAATCAGCATTATAAAGTCCCGCACAGTTCTGCGTCTAGAATCCATAGGTACACTTTAAAACTGTTTGCTTTCATGATGACACTAATCTTGCAAGAATACTACCCATAACGAGTCAGCAAGAGCACAGTAAAAAAGGTCCTTTATAACAACTCAACATGAAAATACGTTAACAATGACTCTAATGATCTGTAATAGCTCCTGGGCGTTATTTTGGCTGACTTCCTGATTTTTGAGAAAGGCAAAAATATCTGGCTCATAAAGCTTGAAGGTCACTGATAGTTCCAAAATATAGAAGCTTAGTAATTTGTGACTTTCAGACGTTTGTGTTAGCGCATTCAATTATTATAAATTAGGTAGGAACTAGTTAAACTAAAAGAATAGGCAAACTCATCGAACCTCAATTTCGTCATGTTCATGATCTCACTCTTTTGCTTTGTGTTTTTCCAACCGTGGAAGTACAGAAACACTGTAAACTATTGTAAATAAAAGATTACAAAATACATGTTTTCAATAAAGCTGTTGAATTCAACAGAGGTTTGTGAGTCCATATTGGTCTTTCAGGTCTAACTATCTGCATAATAAAACTGTTTATCTATCTGCATGTCAGTCGGTCCGTCTGTCAGTCAGTCAGTCTCTCAGTTTAGTTTGTCTGTCTTACATCCGTCCGTCCAACCTCAAGTCACAAGAGAAGTAAAATGCGTTTATCTGCCGTTTGACAATGCTTGCGGAATAAAGAATTCTTGTCTACGGATAAATGAAATGCCAGTTTTAGACTTTTGCAATTGCTAAGACAAAATTTACTGGTTCTATGATGTAAGACGTGGCCGTGCAAAACATCGCCTCTTCTTCTTGCAACATCAGAAAGCTGCAAGTATAAAAAATTTTTTGTTTAATACCTGGTCAACACCACTCACCATGATAAGAAAGTATGCAGGAGCTGTGTACCCCCATATTGTCCCTCCCTGAAGAGCCATCCAGCAACTAGAGAAATGAATACTTTCCTTAAACTGACAAGCACATATACATACATACACTTATATATATATATATATATATATATATATATATATATATATATGTATATATAAATATATAGATGTAGATGTATACATTGTATACATATCTAACGGGACAGTCACTACAAACTCTTATGAAGAAAATCTACGAACAACTCATTGAACAACTGAAAACCGTGACATATTCTGATAAATTCAAAGATATTTATTCGTGCCTTTCGCTGTGCTCACGTACGAGAAATTTCGCTCCACCAGCCATACCAGCGATGAAGAAAGGAATGCCTGAATGATATGTAAGCATCAAGCAATAGTCATTAAGCATTTGTATAAAATCTACCAAAAGTCTTGCGATCCCTTAATCAGTTCTATCAACAAACTCTGTTGACTAGATGATGCCGATTTGCATTGCAAAATTTGTAAACAGTAAATCGAGTGATTTGGAGTGTTGTACTCGTCCTGTTATTTTGCTGTTGAACACTGCTTTTTAGTTCATTTTGTAAGGATTTTTGATTTCCGCAAATGCCAAACACTAATGAAAATGCGGAGAAGAATTCTAGCCATCACCTTAGATTCAGATGATGCGCATTTTTACTAAACCAACCTAGAGCTAGATTAAGTATCTATTGAACTGTCATTTTAGTAAATACAGGGCAAAATATTAGGGATGATTCAACTTATAACATTCGAGAACCGGATTAAGCTTATTCAAAGTTTTCCATTTTTTTCAATCTCTCCGAAGTATTTGGGAACCCCAACGTAAATAAAAATGCATTCAACATTCTTTCTAGTTATCCAATATAAGAAAATACTCTTCAAAACTCCACCTACCCCATCCGAGGACTAGATATAGTCCATACAAATTTCGTCCTTTGGCAAAGATTAGGTCAAACTCTCCAGTGAACTGCGCAGCCTTAAGACAGTGCCATACAAATACTGCAACGCCAAAGTAGTAGAGAGCGAAGGCAAGTGTCGAGCAGTTTTGCTGAAGCATGAAAAAAAAGAAGTTTTTTTTTGTCCATTTGGCTAACGTCAAATTCCTGAAACAGGAAGCTCGTGCATTTAAACTTCTGAGCTCCTTGTTTCTAGAAGTTGAATGCGGCGCTGACTATACTTCCCTTTTACAAGAAAATTTTAAGATTTTAATTTTAGGAACTTTCTTATTTGATATTGGAACAATTATGGCAGTACACACACTCACGGACTTACACACACCACACACACACACACACACACACACACACACACACACACACACACACACACACACACACACACACACACACACACACAGACACACACACAACACACACATAGAAACCAACGAACACAAATGTAGAATGCAACTTGTCTGTGCAATTTCTTTCCCTTAAGGCTTCGGCAGGACCACTGGCATCATGGTGTCCTACAATCGTACTAATTGCCATTGAAAAACAATATCTCATGCTGAGAACTTACTTTATGCAGCTTCAAGTGCATTCCTGATGGAACGATCCCGATGAAAACCATAAGCGCTATCATTTGATTCATGTTCAACCACATCGGTATGTTAATTTTGCTGTGGAATTTTAGCAAGGAAAACAGGCATTCAAAGTTTTTATATTGTCCGTAAATGTACAAAGCATAAATTAGTAAGCAATAAACACAACAGCAACAAGCTTTGACAGACTAAGTTTTTGAAAATTACATTGAAAGGTTTAAAACTAAAAATAAGTGCAAAGTTAAATTGAATCAGAATATAAGTCACTCACGTTGATGTCAAGGATGCCAATGTTATTGCCAGCCATAGCAAGGAGTAAGCGAGACCAAAATACCAAGAGAGCGAAAAATAGAAATCCGGGGGTACTGCGGGCGGCTGAAAAAAAACACAGCAGAAAAGTAGTAGCTATTGTATCGAATTTTCATATCCAGCGAGTGTAATTGCTTTGTGAAGCATATCCTTTCCAGCTGTAGAATACGGACCAAAAATCTGTAATCAAATGGACATACCAAGACAAAAAAAATCTTATGACATTAAATATCTTAAGTTTGTCAGTAGACTCACAGGTATAATTTAACAACGTTATTACAAAAAATCCTACAGGAAAGTAATTCGAATTTCGAGCAAGCCTTGAAGCTACTACTAATGTTGGAAGGGAGAATGAAAGTGGAGCTATCATAAATCGAAAGCAACTCGATAAACATGATATTTGAAGACTAGTTGAATTTTATTGAGCTGACTATATTGCTATAAAACTGGCCTTTAAAAAATCGTAAATTTAACACCCTTCTTATCTAATTTTTCTCCGTTTAGCAGGGTTTGTCTTTTATAGTTCTGGCTATCAGAAACTCGGATAGAGGACGTTTTTCGTATTTTATTTTTTTTGGTTTAGTTAGCTCTTGAATTTATGAGCTAGATTTTGTCTTTGATTTTGATAGGTTAAATTTTCATTACCGAGCATAAATAAATGTGAAAAAGAAAGAAAAAGAAACAACTCGAACAAAAATTGTCCCTACAAGTTACAATGGGAAAGCAAACATAATTTACAGTTGAACATGCATTAGCTTACTGGAACTTCAGCAACCACAGCGTGCACGCCAAGGCTGAAGAATCTGCATATCGTTCGCTCCAGGTTCGTATCGTAAACCATGCCATTGCGACGAGACCAAGCACCATATTTTGTATCCCTAAAAAAAATGGACACCTCTATCAATGCTGCGTAGTTTCAAAAGAGCCTGGCAGAGCTACTGTTTCATAAAAAGTAGTCGATCGATTGAGCGAAAAACTAACCAAATTGCTAAAACATCATTACATGGCTTTTATTTCAAAACTCAATGAGTTTTAGTAGCACGTGCTTTAATAGATATTCGATGTGTTATATGCTACATGTTATATGCTATATGCCATATGCTATGTGATATATGCAGTCTTCTGTGGCGCTACAAATTTCATTCTTACTCAGCAACTTACCGTCAATTATTATGTGACTTGAAAATTTATCGTCTGATATTTTCATTGTTCTTAGAAAACTCTTCGAAAAGGAGTACAAGCAAGGAGTGCCTTTGGTTTTGAAATAAAATAATAATATAAAATTACCAAAAATTACCGGAATAAGTGAGTATCAATTTTTTTAGCTGACTCTGTGATTAAATAAAAGAGAATTGGAGATCGACCTTACTTTACTCCGGAGTCCCAAGTCACGCAATACTTTGTTGCCAGGTACAGATCTGGGTACATATTAGATTGCTGCAAAAAAAATCATTCGAGTTACGCTAGCTTCAACGATTATAGCGGCTTTTATTCAGACGCATTATGTCTCGCAAAAAAAATACTGAATTCATCCATGCTGTCAAGGAAACTATTGTCTTCGCTACAATTTCAACTATCAAATATTCAGTGTAATCGCCATGCATAATTAGCTAATATATTCACGATGTATATGTGTGTACATGTATGTGCATGTATAGGCATATACTGTCACTTAATAAAAATAAGGCGACTGTACAGATTCTATTCAATGCATTAGGAAAACGTTAACGAAGAGCAAATTGACAATTCAAAAGCTTACGATTGCATGATCGAATGTAACTTCAATTGCGCTGTCGGGCTGATAGAAATTGGGATGAGCTCCAGTCATTATCAACTTGCTGATGACGTACGTGCTCTCCTCGAAGAAGCAATACCTATCGCCGCTAAAAAAAATAAACACGACGACAGCGCATACATGTTATTTTTTTCTGCCGTTCCTGTACGTTCATTCTCCTATTTCTTATGTTAGACTGTTGTGGACCTTTCGGTCGAAATTTTATCATTGATTAGATCATGACAACAAAGCCTTAGAAAAATCGCACCAAGATTGGGTTCATTGTTACCTAAGCTCTATAGGTATTCATTCTCTTTCAAAATAAATGTTTGAGCTAATAGATTCGTTTGAAGTGTCTTATATTGCTATATCTAATCCAAAGAAATGCGTTTTTTGGCCTTGAAATAAAAACGAGTTATGATGCTCATACCTGCACGAAAAATCGTCTATTGAAGACGATTGCGGCTTCAATTTTAATCCCGAACGATGTAATGTTGTAGTAAACAATATATATATTTTTGTAATAAAGTTTAGTTTAAATAACTTATCGTTAATTAAGGTTATCGCTAACTCTGTGGCGAATGCATGTGTCTCGTGAACTGCGGGGTTGGCTGGGTGGGTGAGACCTGCAAAATGAGTCCTGTATGAAGTGTGAGCGTATAAGCCAGTACATGCAATTTTTACAGCACTAGAGCTTGTGGTTGAGAATAGCTTGAACTAATTTATTAAACTAGGATGTTCCATAATTATAGATCTGTAGCTTGAGATCTCGCGGAGTCATTTTGGGGACAATAATCAGCCTTGTAAATATGGGCTTCTTGCTGTCGATCAGCTGCTTTCCAGTGTTTCATACCTTTTAAGTGATACAGTTTCCTCATCTATCAATGAAAGCGAGTGGGTAGAACCAAGAATTTTTAGCAGCAACCACAGAACCTTTTACCATGCCAGCGGTATACTTGAAGAAGGCATTGGGAGCGACAGCCATGGCTATCAGATCCAAGCCCTGCATATCACTCTGTTTCCTCAGTGCTTTAGTCAAACGAAAAGTTTTCCTCTCAATACAGTCTGACAGGCAAACAAGTGGTTTGTGGCACTTTTTCTTTTTTTTTTAATTAATTTTAGTGGAAAATGCAATTCTGAGAAAATCATATTTGTTGACCTCGTGCAAGCTTTTTCCTGGTTTTTATATTAAATTAAGATAATCGTTGGGTTTTTACTTAATTTTGAACTAAAGGGATCTCGTTGTCAACATCAGAGTTACAATTTCTCCTTATCACTTTTATCATCGTCAACTGCTTGAAAGGTTTTGTTAATAGCCTACAAACATCAAGCTAAATGATCGTTCAGACTTAGTCTGTCCATAAAATGCGTATATGTGTATTTGGGTTGGGCTTGTGTTTGGGGTCTTGCCTTTTACCTTGCATGCACCTAAGACTCATTAAACTTATGCCTTTATCAGTTTAAAACAAGAATCACTTCCTTAAGTTTTACCTGGTTTCTGGGCACGTCGTAGGATCTGTAATAAGTAGTCTATAATTTTCATCGATGGCTCCATCCTCGGGTTCAGTTGACTTTGAGAAATCGTAAATATCAACATTCAGATCTCCAACGTTATCCACGGCAATAAAGGCTATCCTTAAAAAGCCTGGGTCTAAATTCAGAGAGAAAACACTCTTCTTATCAACATGTTTACACGCCACAAATCAGCCGGAGAACTTTGCAAAAGGTAGTATTCTTACCCATTAAGCCTACTGCTAGACTCGTTATGTATAGCAGTACATATGCAGAGTAATTACCGTCATTATTATTATTATTATTATTATTATTATTATTATTATTATTATTATTATTATTATTATTATTATTATTATTA
>QQSS02184871.1:0-28292 GCA_003687565.2 Craspedacusta sowerbii | reverse complement strand
TATATATATATATATATATATAGCAGGGTTGGGCGAGATCATGGCGAGAGATGATATTGCATTCCTACTAAAGCAAGAGCTGTGAAGTGAAAAGTCAATTAATATCATTCTAGATCAATCCTTCAGGAATATTTAAAAGAAGTGCAGACCGTTCTACTTGCCTGCTATGCATTGTCAGCCAATTCTGACTTACACAAATATTTTCATAAAAAAAAATATATTTTGAAACAAATTCATTCCGTCATAAAAAATGACACAGTTGATTGAAAACAATTTTGCACAATTTGTTGAGGAAAGGAACTTTTGTGGGTGAATTCTTGTTAACCTCATGAAACTAGCAACGTGCTTGCCTCTTAGACCGGTACGTCGTATGGGGCAACCACAGGGACTCGTGGTTGTACGGCGCTGCTGATGCTTCAAGCGGCGGTGCAGTTATGATGGAGATCGTTCGAGTGTTGGCCGAAGCTAAAAAAACAGCAGGTTAGAAATCCTACACGCATTGAAGAGGATTCTTCTCTTCAAGAACGCGTTTACACAGAAATTAAATAAGTAAATAATGTGAGATAGATCCTTCGCCCGATCAGTACTATTTAGAAAAACGGCAAGATAGAACTCCAGCCGTGTGAAAGCATTCAATAAATTTCGATAGATTTTTGTTTTGCAAGGATGGCGCCCTCGGCGATCGCTGATGTTCTGCAGCTGGGATGCGCATGAGTTTGGCCTGCTGGGCACAGAAGAGTGGATTCAGGTAGGACTCTGGTTATGCGGCTCCGATCGCCGATTTCTAATGTGATGGCTACATAAGAAGAATAGAAGTTATCAAGACGATGATTGACATTTACTTAAAAAAAAATTGTTCCTTGTTAGAGAGTTTCATGATGATGATTAATTGTTGATTTAGTTAAATATTTTGTTTTGATGGCATAACCTCAGTAGCCAGCAACTGAATAACCAAGTGAGGAAATCTAAGTAATGAAAACTTTATATCAATGAGACCGATAATGACTAAGGTGCCTTAGTGTTCTTGTTTATTTAAGCTTGAATATGTCCATGCTTTTGTGCGCGATTGTTCATGAAAATTTGCAAAATGCTTGTTCTGTTCCATAGTTTTCATTCTGAGAGTAACATTCTCTCTTTTTTAAACGAAAAATTTTTAATTGAAAAATTCTCACTTCAGATCGGAGATTAGCACAGCCCAATTCTTCATTCGGGGCCTGAAGGAACCCCGCATTTGTTGACGTCAGCTTAATTGCTTGTATCGTTTCACAATACTTGCTTCACAAGTATTACTGCTTTCACGCTAAAACGTTTTGCGCCTTTATACGGCAAACCCCACCAGCTCATTCTTTTCAGAAGTGCCTATGCTGCGAGGACAAACGTTTCGTCATCACCAATCGCTACAGTGCCGTGGTCGGATGCGCGTCTCGCATTTCTAAGTGCCGTTAGTAACTTAACTGAAAGTAACTGAGCGCCCAGTAAAGTCTAACTTTGACCTAAACCCTAACCCAACGCTATGCCGATCCGAACCCTGACACCAACCCTTACTCTAACCAGCTGGAGGAGAACGGATGCTCGCAGGCCAATAGAATTCTCTATTCAAATTAAAATGAATTAAACTAGCCTGGAACCCATCCACCATGTCGAACATCACCGGACATCGCCAGATTTGGGTCAATTACTGAATGAGGAGTAATTGGTACCTTATACATATGCTATTTCCGAGCAAACCGTGTCCTCACTGATGGCGCTTGAGCAATTGCATTTCTAGTCTGTCATTTTAATGTCTGGGAAGGAGAGGGTAAGCCTGTTTGTGAATGACAGTTCCGTAAATCTTCACCTCATCTTCAGGAACACCGACGATTCGTGCAAAGCGATGTTGTTGCTTACTTAAACGTTGACATGGCTGTAGAAGGTGAGCGTCAAAAAATGTCTGGTCCCTCAAACTGTATAAAGAACCTTTCCAGTTATTGTAGTGCCACTATAATTGAAAGCCCATCCGCAAGAATCTTCGTAGAAATAGCTTCTCCAAATAATTGGATTGTTTTTCCACAAAGAGGACTTGTAATGGCAATAGGAATCCCTCATTTCGAAGTTGCAAGCGCGTAATTGAGAAGTTATGACTTATGGAATACTTCACTTAGCATGTCGATTGTTAATTCGAGAACTATGTCGTAATTTCTTGTAATTCCATGTCGATTGTTAATTCGAAAACTATGTCGTAATTTACTTCACTTAGCATGTCGATTGTTAATTCGATAACTATGTCGTAATTTCTGTCGCTTAAGCTCATTTCGAAGTTGCAAGCGCGTAATTGAGAAGTTATGACTTATGGAATACTTCACTTAGCATGTCGATTGTTAATTCGAGAACTATGTCGTAATTTCTCGTAATTCCATGTCGATTGTTAATTCGAAAACTATGTCGTAATTTACTTCACTTAGCATGTCGATTGTTAATTCGAGAACTATGTCGTAATTTCTGTCGCTTAGGCAATTTCACATTGCGAATAAAAGCACTGCAACATATCAAAGACAGTTTGTTCAGGCAAGCTGACCTGGTAAGATATGGCTGTGTCTGTCTAAGTGTGTTATCGACCTCGCCCAATAAAAGGTTGCTTTTTGCTTCTAAATGCTGTTTTAAATGTAGTGGGTACCAAATGTACGAGACGCAGTCTTGATGTTCTCTGGCGTGCAAATCTCAAGTGTTAGTATCACACTGCAGATTTTTCCTTGCCCTTCACGTGTTTAATCCTTTGATAAAACTACACAGTAAGAAAATTGTTGCAAATAACACATAATCAAATGCACCGCGATGCAAGTCTATAAACCTTTTGCAGGGAATTCAATATTGAACCCAGCTAGAGCAAGCACTATGGGAATGAGATCTTTTTCATGTGCAATGCTGCGAAGTTTTTGAGTCACTTTTTATTCTTGACAGATGTTGGCCCCAGATCGTCCTCACCGCACCCTGCTTGAGGATTGGCGAGAGAAGTCAGCATTGCTGGCAAACATTTCGCTATCGAACATGCACGAACCTCTGTAAGTAGACTTTTAACCGGCAATATAGCTTTCTCCACAGGACATCCTTAGATTATTCGCACTTCAGAAATTAGCAGCTGATGCTTTATTTACCACTATGTTATAGTTTAAGTAGTAAACTTGTAATTTCGGTAACGTCCATAATATTGGTAAACTTAGGTAAACTAGCAGGAAAGAAACGTGAAATAAAAGTTTGCCATCTTCTTCGCTTAGACTGGAACTTCCGTCCTCTGGATCCGATTACAAAGCTTTCTGGACAGGCTCGGGAATCACTGTGGTGGACTACAGATACCTCTTCAGTAAAGTAAGCAATAATGTCTGCTAAGCAGCAAGGTTTGCGAGTTTTGGTCTTTGCTGTAGTGATTAATCAGCTACGGAAAAATCAGCTTTGGGAAACTTAAACTTAAAAGCTTTAAAGCAATTTAACAATAACAAAGGCAAAGTCTTAAAAAATGATTTGTGCGAAACCTCCTTGCTAGTATTATAAGTCAGCTCAAATTGGCTATATGTGCATGCGCACAAAGGCATAAAACAGCAACATAACAAGTGATAGCCTCAATTAGTAATACCCCATTTTTTACTGTAGATAGACTTTCCGCTTCTCGATCACAACCCTCAATACCACTCGAGATACGACAGCTTCGGTTGGATGAAGAGATTTGTGGACCCGACTTTCAAGTACCACGACGTCATAGCAAGACTGATGCTCAGGCATGGCGTTTCCATCGCCGAAGCAGCTGTCATACCTTTCGATCTCGAGAAATATTGCGAGCAACTTCAATCTCAGATCGTCGACTGCGAAGCTTTTTATATGGACTATCTAAAAGAAGAAAGCATCAATTTAGGTATGCACTTACTTTTTTCTCTCATTAATTTATGCTGCAGGAATTTTTAAGAAGTTATGGCACCAAGAAGCTGGTCAAAGTGACTTTGTCCTTATGCCAGCAAGTAGTTAGCGGGTTTACATGACGATTTCTTGCTGGTGATCGCTCATGCCAGTCTTCCAGCAGAGGCCTCCATAGTAGTGATGTAGTCAGCTGCCTTCGAAACATTGCATTTTCATTCTTATTAATCCACTTAAAATTCATCCTATGAAATATTGCGTGCTTGCCCTAAAAGCGGATTTGAGCAACTCGATCAGATATATCTACTTTCGCGTTTTTTTTTAAATATGCAAATTGTGCAACGACTTTAATTATGTTGTTTTCTTGCGGGTTTAGAAGCCTCAACGTGCGGGCGTAGTAGAAAATAGAATGATCAATAGGAAAACGTGTTTGAAGTTCGACTTAAAATTAGTCTCATCTTAGACACGATATTCGTTTGATCTCAAGTACATTTACAACTTCAAAGTTAGTTTTTGCGCGATGATCTCATCGTGATCTCAACGAGATGCGTGTAATCGACTTCTAATGAAAGATTTGCATAGGAAAACCGAAATCAATCCAACTGGGACGTCTCTGAGATGATCTCAACTCGATCTCAAATCTGGCAATCTGATAATCTCGAAGACACCTTGCAGAGATGCATTTAATCGGTTCCGCATGAGACCATCTCACGGGATTCTTCCGTTTCGGCGAGACATACCAAATACGTATTAAATGCGTCTTCTTGTCGGCTGGGTAGAGAATCCTGGATATTTGTACTTCCTCCTTGTGGAACAAGCCTTAAAGAAGATGATTCCACTGCCTTGCAGTCATGGGAACAAGGCACAAGGAACTTGTCTTGTTCATATTTATATGAAAGTTGATTTTTTTTTTAGACCTGGTAAAAGAAAGGCTAAAAAGCCTAAGAGCATCTGCCAAGAAGTTCATGGAGAAAATAAGAAGTGAAGTCTCATCTTTGACGTAAGTACTTTTCTCGCTTACATAAATTAAATGTCAATTGTTATTAACGAGAACTTAACACGGTCTGAACATATAAGAATGGTAGAGTCAAAAATATCAAAGAGAATTTGGGTTATTGGTATGGCTAAAATACACTAAAATGCACTGTAATTTTAAAGCAGCTCTTAACTTTTAATTTGCATTTCTCCAACCATATACATCAGCTTTGAAAATATAGCATCGGGAACAAATAAGACCGAGTTAGTAAAAATCTAGAAATTTCAATATTCAGAAAAATGCTTTTAGAATAATATCTTACGCTGCGACAACTGCACAGTCAAGACCTCTTATGAAGCATCAGAGTATGTTAATTATATATGAGTTCAATATTTTCCAGATTTTAATTTTCCTTAATAAGCACCAGCGAAATATGCTTCCAATTGCGTTTTGAAATTTTTTCAAAAGAGGTAATGATTGTTACAAAAGTTTGATTCACCAAATTTTGCTACAAAGAAAGATTTTCCACAGGAAAAGGAAGATTCTCCATCACATCACGGGGACCTTTCCTTTGGAACTAAAGAAAGTGCAACACTGAGGATATTTAGGCCGGATTTGAAAAAAATCTTCTTAAATCAGCTGATCGTACACCAATCTGGTAACCATACACCCTTATCGCGTCTGCATTGCGAGTCACTATGCATCACCGTGTCCCTTCCTTGTCCAAATATTCCAAGAGAAACGTTAGATACTGCCAGCCAAGGAGTCAAATTATCTGACTGTTCCACTTTGACCATTTGAAATTACGAAAACACCATTGTGCAGCAGGTTCCACCAACCTGGAGAATCAGAGGGAGGAAATAATTACCATTTGATGTAGAAGATATTTGATGGTACAATAGAACGCCTTCCGGAGTTCCATGTCATACCCGCAGAAGTAATAAACTATGGACTATTGAATACTCTCCGTGTATTAAAACGTTGCTGTAATTTTGTTTACGTTTGCGTATTTTCACCGGCGAATATTTTTCTGAAAAAATAGTCACTTTTGTTTCAACATCTATATTTTGCTCATGAGCAAGCAGCATTTTTCTGCGCACAAAGAGTCTGGAATGAGTGGGATTGTACCTATACTTCTATCACAGAGCGACCGGCATGGCCTCATATGGACGCAGACCCTGAACGGCCTCTAGGTAAACCCTGGCGAATTATTTTTCATTATCCAGAGACTCTTCTCATCCGCTGCTCACATTTCGTCTCGTGACAAGTCGCCCGTAGCAAACGCACACGTGGTGGATATTATCGGTTTCACATCACCGAGACAGCAAGCATGGTCTCCTCCGTATCATTGCGGGTTAGTCCTTCCCGGACATCCTACTGCTCAGTTGGAAGCATTTTGTGCTGGTGGTTAGACAAATTTGCAACGAAAAATACTCAAAAATAAATGCTCTAAAAAAATTGCGATTATGCTATGGGGTTTCATTCCATAATTTGGTGAAGCATGCAACAACCTTTTATTAACAAACAGTAGCTCGTATTTAAAGCTGTCCCAGAAAACCATCATGTACAATTAAAATTTAATAATTATATGCATATCTCGGCGGTGTGTTCACTGAGGTTTAAGTGGCCATTATGGACTTGACTGATGAAGACCAGTTCCAGCAGAGCGCAACATTTTTTCAAGTCCGATTTCGGGACAACTTGCAATTCTTGAGACTGCTGACAAGCTGACATCTTGAAATTGCTTCTGGCTTGCTCCTGGCATTGCAGACCTAAAACTTTGCATAGCCGTAGGATTCGAGAAACCACAGTTTTAGCAATCGAAGTCCCTATGTTAAAGCAAGATGCGTGCAACGAACAGTTGACAAGAATCAAAATGTTAAGATTTTGACTTTAAGACATGAGATTTATTGGTCAACTCTTGCCCCTCTTTCTAATGTCAAGCAACGACGGGTTTGCACGTTAGTAGAAATAGTCAATCAGCATTAAATTGAAAACCGTTTTTGCTTGACTGCTTTTCTTTTCAGCCTTAGTCATGGTTTGATCCATGATGGCAACTGCATCTGACTGTCAGGGCATGCAGGATATTGCATATACACTTCGACAGACAATACTATGTTTGTAATATTAATTATAATCCACGAATGTGGGCGGTAGGGAAGATGTTGTAACACGCTCACTCACACACACACACACACACACACACACACACACACACACACACACACACACACACACACACACACACATATATATATATATATATATATATATATATATATATATATATAGATGCACGCACAAACACACATGCACGCAATATTCCATTGTTAAAGTATCCTTCCAGTTTGGGGTACTTGTCAGTACATTTGTTTACTTTTATTATCCTGTTTTGCAATGTTCTTACAAATGTTTTAACGGTCTTAGTGATTGCAATTCTTATTTCAATGGCGATGGCGTATGATAAAAATATAGAGAATATGAGAGAACACAACGCAACGCAGTCTTCACAAGTCTCTCTTCAAAACATTCATCTGATCGCTTGTGTTTGTATAGACCTCTGCAGCTGCGTGCAGTCAACGACCGCATCATGACGTTCGAGCAGAACTTCATTCTCGAAGGTATCGACACGGATGCTCCTGATGTCAAGTGGGTATATACTAGTTATCCTTAGTATTTATTGGGGTACATGTGTACTTAAACTTAGAACTGAAAACGGTGAATTCTTTAAGCGCCATGCCAAATATGCGCAATGCCAAAAATAGGTGTCCCATAGCTCAAGGCTTAAGAACAGCTGGCTGAATGCTACTTATCCGTTAGTTATCCCTCTTATTGACATGCTCTGTTGTGTGTGACATGTTCCATTTCCTGTCCACGGGAAATATTCTTAGTGTTGTACCTGTAGACTCATTCGAGTTGCATAGTTGCTTACAATAATCCAAGACATACTAGGACCCATTAGTTGCGCATTATAACTTCGTGAAAGTTTCTCGTGCAAACTGTCTATACAAAAGATGTCGATCTTCTAGAAGGTTCTCTTGTCACTCTAGAACTTAGTGCTCTAACAAAACCATGCATCGTGTACAATTGTGAGGTGGTTAGGCACACTTGCTTCGTAACCACCAACGTACTTGGTTATTTTCCAGGCACGTCATATACGGCAACCCTAAGCATTCCCTACGCGGAGCACCGAACGGATTTCCTGGAATCGCTCGTGCAGTCTACAACGTCATCAACAAGATCACGCAAGACTGGGATGATGTTCGGAGGCAAATCACCTTAGTAGCGTGGTGCATAGATACGGCTATTCAATCTCTTGAGATTTAGTTATTCCTTCAAAAATCGCCCATGTTGAGCCTACGTCATACCGATTTTGGTATCGCGACATCTTATTGCATCGCATTGCGCTAAGCTTGTAAAAAGAGAGTAGCTTTAGAAATTTCAAAGCCGCGTTGCCCACGACTTTGACACATTACTTTCGCTTACGAGAGATGGCGGCATTCTGTTTTCCTCTTCTTCGAGCAAGCATAATTTTGATACGCTGTTGCAATTGTTCTGATACTTAGGAAGTTTTTAAAATTCTATGGAAATGTTTGCTATGTAAGTGTAAACGCCTCCTGTACATGTGCAGGAAGAAGTTTGCTGCCTCTTGTATTGGCCTATGATATAGATTTATCATCTTAAAAATTAATGGCAAAGAACCGGCAGACTTATAATTTGCTCTTCTCTGTTTAAGTTAAATAGTATTTACCAATTGTGACTGGATTAATAGGTTGCATTAGAATGACACAGCAGTTCCATAAATTGGTAGCCGTCCTGATCATGTTTTTGCAGCGATACGACACGGACGGTTGCCAGCATGAAAAAGTATGCGTCATGCAATCAATGCGATTGAGACAGGCTGCAGAGACAAAATTGAAAATTGCGGTCATTTCACCATTTCTTTGTGATCTCTTCGATTATTCTAAAGGTCCTGCTGTATGTATAGTTGGCTTGAATCACGACTTATGATCATCACCATTTATTGTACGAAAGTAAAATAAAGCATTACTGGTACTCGATGAAAAGACCTCTTGTCTTTTGGGAGAACCATGCCGTACCGCGAAAATAGTTTATCCGGACTCTTGGTACCACTCTTAGTATTGGTATATGAAATTGGTTACGTGTATTTTCTGGCCGACAAAGTTATGAACTGAAAATGAGTGGCAATAATAAAGCTCGGAACGAGCATGTCACTTAACATTGAAATAATGAACCCAAAAAGCAGGCCTCTTGTGTAACCCTGTGGAGTTGACAAAGCAAGCTCTGGCCTTCTGCGTGGCATTAAAAAGGAAAAGTTTTCACGGGTTTCATGTTTGAATTCTCACTTATAATTTGAGTTAGCATTTTGCAAAAAGTCAAGAAATCCACGGCGTACAGTAAAGCACGTGTTGCAAACGTATTCAAGTAGCGATCACAGCAAGCTCGGATATCATCGTACACAGCGGAGATGGCTGCAATCATTTCTTTTATCGATACTGCGGTTGACAGCACGTCTTATAATTTAGCGAATCTGACGAGGAATGCGACATTTCCCAGGTGCGACAAAAATTCTCTATAAGGGAGAGAATCTCGTGGAAACTTGTTATGCACTTTTATCCGTGAAAATTAGAAAAAATTGTAACGGGCTTAATTCCTAGAAGTTTCCCGTAATGTGCGTCGTCATTAGGTAAGTAAGGCACAGATAATTAGATTTCTTTCTGTATATGGACATGTGGCGATCTGAGATCTACGACATGCGATCATATTGGAGACAATTTGATGATCCTTCTTGCTTGGGAGAAACGTATTGGCCAGATTTATCAACAAAATTTAACACAATTTGTTTTTTTAGTCGTCAAAAGCGTTATGAGGCCATACACACTATGATCGCTTTACTTGTAATACTTTTTTATATACTGTTTTCTTGAGCGTGAACAGATTCAATTCCTTTCCAGCGCTCGATAGTGTCAAGAAGTGTGCACTCTTGGCTGCCTCTGCTCTGGTAAGTATGATTGATACGCTGATGGGTTTGTAGTATCGGAGATTTGCACTGACTCAACGCATCCAGCACTGTCGGGATTCATCTGTAGGATGGCCAAGTAGACAAAAGAAGAGTAGTCGTCGATTTAATAAGCTGAGTGGTAAACTTATGTCAGATATCACTGAACTTGACGAAGTTGAGAAAGACAGCATTTTACTTAGTCGCTGTTTGATCAAATCTCGGATGCCCTGAGTACGCTAAAGGTTCTTTCTAGTAGCACCGCAGGTAAACTTGAAGTGTCTAGCAGCATTTCCTTAAAATAAAATCAGCTGGCTGATTGCTCTTTCCACTCATTGTCTGTCAAGGCTGCACGTAAAGAAAATTTCAGGAAATTACCTCGATTGCATTAGATATCTACGTTTTTCGATTTGCTTTGTACAAACAGATTACGCGTTAACGAAGAAAAACCGCAGTAACCATTTTCTGCTAGAAGAAAGCACTGTGACACTAGGCAGACGTTGCAGTAAAATTCAAATACCTAGCCGAAATCTTTGATTTTCATTGGTTATATAGAGCTCCGATAAATGAACTTGGAAAAACATTAACTAGAGCAAATGTGCGGCTTTCCGAAGCTCTCCATGAAGCTGATGCAAGCAAATTAAAGACCATCTGTTATGGTCTATTTGACTCCCAAATGGCACATGCGTGCCCAGTAATTAGCTAAAAGAAATAAGTAAGAAGTATGTAAGTTACAAATAAGGGACTAATTATTTACTCAGATTTTAACGAACCGTCCTTGGGGTTAGTTTCATAGGCTTGAAATATTAAGACTTTGAGAATAACTCAGATTTAATTTCTAAATAGTTATATGGAACCGCTATTGCATAATATTAGTATCGAATACAAATTTGTGATTTTAATGGGTGACTTCAACATTAACCTACTGGCATATTACTCAGCTGCATTTCACGACATGTTAGCTTTGCATTCCTTTCAACCTCTTACAATGCAGCCCAGTCGTGTAACAATAAGATCCCGGACCCTTATTGACAACATTTTCTCCAACAATACTAGATATCTGTCCAAAAGTGGCAACATAACCAGCAACATTTCTGATCATTTTGCACAGTTTTCTGTGTTTATCGATTACAATATAATACACAAAATAGAAAAGAAAAGAAAAGGCGATTTGCTATCCGTGATTATCGCCACTGTAATGAAAGAGAACTTGCAGAGCTACTTAGTGAAATAAAATTGGAAGGACGTTTTCAGCGACGAATCAAACCCTAACAGTTTGACGAAATCATTTATCTGCAAAATAAATAATCTGCTCGATACCATGGCGCCTTATAGAATGATTACCCGCTAGGAAATGCACCTGACTGAAAAGCCGTGGATTACGAACGAAATTCTCAGTGAGATTAATACAAGAGAACAAATTTTAAAGCAGCTATTAAGAAAAAAGGACAAAAGCACTAAGGAAATTCTCCGTGCGACTTATAAGCAAAGGAGGAACACTGTATAAGAATGGTTAGGCACAGCAAACGCGACTATTATCGGAATTATGTCTCGCAACATGTAAATAGCTTGAGAAAAACGTGGGATGGCATAAATAAAACACGTAAGAAGAAATCGTGTAAGTCTAAAATTTTTGAAGATAATAACTCCACTGCTACGGAGCCGAAACACATTGCTAATGCATTCAATAATTATTTTTCCCAAATTAGCTAATCCCTAGACGAAAAAAAATATCTACTTCTGGAAAGAGTTTTCGGCACTTCATGCCACAGCCACTAGCTTACAGTCTGTTTCTACATCCTACCACGCCAAACGATGTTGCTCTTGAAATTAGCTCACTGAACATCGGCAAAGCCTGCGGTCCCTTTAGTATAAACTCAAATCTACTTAAACTAGGCGCCAACTATGTGTCGGCGCCTCTATCATTCATTATAAACGAATCGTGCAAACAAGGCATTTTCCCTAAAATCTTGAAGGTTGCTAAGGTAACAACAATATACAAGTCTGGCTCAAAAGAAAACTGCAGCAATTA
Organism: Craspedacusta sowerbii; assembly: GCA_003687565.2. NCBI lineage: Eukaryota > Metazoa > Cnidaria > Hydrozoa > Limnomedusae > Olindiidae > Craspedacusta > Craspedacusta sowerbii. The sequence continues at coordinate 16,382 of QQSS02184871.1, read as the reverse complement.
CAGACCTATATCGCTTTTATCAAGCATCAGCAAAATTTTTGAAAGATGTATGTACTGCCGAATGCGCACCTACCTTTAAAAGCATAGAATCCTGTATGACCTCCAATTTGGTTTTTGGAAGCGGCACTCAACTTGCCATGCACTGATTAACATTACGGACTACATAAACGTCTTTAGACAAAGGAAACTTTGTTAAGGCGCTATTTTTTGACCTTCAGAAGGCTTTTGATACTGGAAACCAAAAAATATTAGTGGACACGTTGTACAGGGGGAAAATGCCGCAGGTGGTTCCGGTCATACCTACTTGACAAGATACAATTTGTCATAATAGAGGATGCGGAATCTGATCTATTAAAAGTCTCTCATGGTGTTCCTCCAGGTTCTACTTTAGGTCGTTTCCTGTTCCTATTGTACATTAACGACTTTAACATGTGCATTCAATCCTCCATTTTCTACCACTTTGCTGATGATGCAAATGTCTTATTCCACAACAAGTCAGCTAAAGCAACGAGAAAATCTATGTCTCGACAACTGGAAGTCATCTTAGGCTGGCTTTCTGCGATTTGACTGTCCCTGAACGCCAAGAAAACCGAGTTAGTCCTTTTTCGACAAAACCAAAATACAAATCCTGACGCGCTCAACCAACATGAAAGATCAGAGGATGCAAGGTATATCTTTCCAGCAAAGTTAAATATCTGGGAGCCATATTAGAGCAACATCTTCAGTGGAAATTTCATTTAATAGAACTTGAGAAAAGAACTCTGCATCACTAATGGTCTGCTATTAAAAATTCGCCACTATGTTGACAAAAATACTTTACGAGGCTTGTAGTTCATTTTTTCCCATTCTCACCTTTCATACGGCTCTATAGTCTGGGGTCAGGCCAGCAAAGCGGAGCTGAAAAAACTTATCCTTCTACAGAAGCGCGCAATAAGAACAATTGTGTTTGCTGACCTACAACAGCCAACCTCCCCATTACAAATTAGGCATTACGAAACTTTTTTATTAAAAATGAGAAAGTATGAATTCTTCTACGACTGGAAAAACGATAACGTCCCACAGGCGTTCCGCAGTTACTTTAGTTACAATGAAACGGGACAAAGTACTAGGTTAGTTGCAAAACCGCACCTAATTATTCCAACAAGAAAAACGGAAAAATATAGAAGTTCTTGCATGAAATATCAGGATGCTTTGCCAAATTTTAAATTTTGGATTAGATTTTGCTGTGCCAAAACACATTTTTATGAATACAATGAAAGCCATGCTGCTTGCTACTTATGTCTAGATGCGTTTACACGATTAGACTCCCTTCATTGACTCGTTCTTCTGATCCTTATGTGCTCTTTCACTTGCTAACATGGTCCACCCCTCTTACTTTTACTTCTCGAATGGTTCACATACTTTAATGCTATGTTAACGTGTAGCCTTTATTACTGTCATGACGATGCGAATCTGAAACGATAGGAATGACGCATTCACACTGGCCTATGGGTGATCCCTGCTTAATTAGCATTTTGCCATTAGGAGATCTTCCTCTCGGTTCATAGTAGGATCACGATCATTTTCATTTCATGTCAGGATTTATCGTTAGTCGTATATTTACATGTAGACATTGAATCTTTTTTATGTTATCAACGGACTATTTTCGAGCGAAAGATTTCTATTATTGATTGATTGATTTGTACCTTTTTGACGCACGACTGGCACAATCACAATCAGCCTGAGGGTCTTGATTATTGACGATAATATTTTTTTTAACTATCTTTATTCAAGCGTAAGTACTATGTCAAGCGATGTATACAGGCTTTCTCTACCTACTTAACGCACTGGCAAGTGTGTGTCAAATAACATAAAATACATGGGTGCTGCGCTGCTTAGCAGCATAGCGGATTGCTTCTATTATTTACCAATCAATAACATGCTATCAAGAAGGAGTTAAATACCCTACTACTAGCTGTTTATTCGTAGCTATACATACTGTGTCGATTCTTTCACATTAAGCATTTAAATTTTATTCAGTTCTTACTTAAGTCACGTGCAATGTGAGAGGGAACATTTCGTATGTATTTCTGTCAACTTATTTTGATCGCTATCATGGACTATATAATATATTTACAACGTGATCGAAGAACTATCAAGTCTTTGCAAACTTTCTGATCACAGCCGAAAATTATTCTTTAACTATGTAGTTGTGTGAAGTTTTCACTCTTATCGCGAGTGTTACATTTCTCGATGTTCGCGCTTGCATGCACATCGCTCATATCCAGTAGCGTCTGCCTTGTTATTTATCCAGTTCGTACTTGTTCACCTGAAATCCTGTTGGAATCGCGTATGTGTTTTAGGTAAGCCTGGTCTTAAACTTTGCCTCATTTCATGATTACATCATCATTCTCTTCTTCTTTGCTTCGAAAACGTATTACTCAACGCAGACAACTCCGACACACCTTGCAACGCTAACTCTACTGCAGGCTTTAGATCAATAGCGTCTTTAACGAACCAATCTTATTTCTGAGTAAGAAATGGTGAGTGGAATCCTCAATTCTATAGCCCCGGCTGAAGGATAACTCTCCCTGTTAATGCATAATCAATTTCGTTCTTGTAGCCACACTTAAATTCATATTATCAGTATAGTTTTGCTTGTTATAGCTTTGGTTTTTATTAGTTATGCCTGAAGTGAATAACGAGGAAATAAAAAATAAGAAGCTGTTTTTGTTGCTGTTGTCTTTTTTGTTATTGTTGATGCTATTGTTGTTGTTGTTGTTGCTGTTGGTGGTGGTGCTAGACAGCTCTTAAAAGCGAAACCATGCTTTTTGGTAACCGACTATCCTATCAACCACTCGACACAGCTATAGGCACCTCATATGCTGTGAATTGCTCAAAAATCGTTTCTGCGAAGACTTTGCATCTGCTTATTTTCCTTCATATATAAAATTGACCATCACCACCACTTTCACATTCTTGGACGTGAAAGTTAAATTGGAAGGATTAGCATTTGCGCATGCGCACTAGGCCTCTGACACTCAAACAGCCTCTCTAACAAAGCTATTAGATGAGTTGGCAGCATTGCCCTCAACAGCTAATTAAACATTTCACGTTATTGCTACGCGCCAAACAGGAATTTCAAGCTTAGCCGGAGGTTAATGTATTTATATTCATAAATCCGTCTCCAAGGCTGCAAAGGTGCAACATGATCTATGCTTCCAATCCCAGAATGAAGCAGAAGTAGAATGTTGAAATCAAACAAAGGAATAGGAAGATGTTCTTTATAGCTGTATCTACACTCATCCTGATGTTCGTATAAACGATTTTATGAAATCCTTTATGTTGAAAACCTTGGCAAGAAGAATAAATTGGTTAACCTAAAGGGAGATTTTAAATAGTACCCTTATAAACAGTGACAGAGCTATTAAAGCAAGCGAATTCCATTATATGATGAGTTGTAGCTTACAGTCACAAATTCTGCAACCTGCTCGAGTGGCTCTACTCTCTCAGGCGCTTACTGACAATATATTTACAAACAATTTGAAGTATGGATCATTTAATGGAAACATAACTTGTAAAATATCAGTTCATTTTCGGCAAACTCGGGATCTACATAGACTACTATCTAAATTGGGGACGACGTCATCTTTTCAACCTTGGCCGATCATACAAACCTTTAGAGACGAATTCATATGAGAACTAAAAGGAGTCGATTGGGCATCTTTATCTGTTAAAAATCATCCTGCTGATGCAGTAATAACTAAATTTCCTACATAGTATTAAGAAAATTCTTAATGATATGACGCCAGTACATCATCGAACTCGCAAAGAAGTAAAATTACAAACGAAGCCCGGCACGGCTTCTGTCCATAGCCGGGAAATTTTCTCAACGTGAAGAGCCAAGACTTGAAAGAAAAACTTTTTTTTTTGCTTTAAAGTAAAGTGTTACACTTCTGTAATGACTTTTAAAGAAATAGCAATAACATAAATTAAATTTAGGATGATGCAAAGTTTGTTATTACTATCTTTAAGCCAAAGTTGCGCGGTGCACCCAGTTCACCTGCTTGAAGTTAACGAAGTTTATCCCGATTTATAAATCAGGATTTTCGGAATCTCCTTCCCATTTCCGTCCTTTTGCAATACTCTCTTAGACATGCAAATATTTGGAAAAGTAATGCATGATCGCATGCACTTATACCTGGGGAGATATTATTTGATTTACGAGTTACAATTTGGTTTTCAGAAAATGCATTCTACGAGCCATGCGCTTGTTAGCCTAGTCGAGCTGCTTAAGTCTAACTTCAAGACTCAAGACTCAAGACTCAAGATGTATTTTCTCAGTAAATGCAAATAAAACCTGTCAATATATAAATGGCTTTCAAATGTTTGCATTATGAGAAGGAGGCGTCCTCCTAGCCGAGGCTAATCAGATTGAAGACGCCACCTCAAAGCAACCGTCACCATCACGATTACAGGAAAAAGCGAAAACAAAAGAAACATTAAGGAACCTTACGACGAACACGAGCAAAGACCTGAGAAAACCAACACCAAGGAGAAAATGTTAGAGGAAAATTTGACGAAATATTTGACGACGTAAGAGGAAACGAAACTTCTTACATAAATATGCTTACAACAGGGATTTCACTTGAAGACTAAATTGAGTCGATAAAAAATCTAGTGGAGTGCGTCGTGCGGGGTGTGTCAGATGGTGAGAAAAATCGGACAAGGCAAGGAAAGTCTAACCCTGGAAAAAAGTTCTGGGATGGAAGCCAAACACCAAGGTGCAAGGTTTTTTTGAATCTAATTTCGATAAAGGCAAGTTTGGATGCTGAGTGTAATTTGATTTGTAGAAGGCACTTGACTAATATACTAGTAAGAGCCGACCAACTAGGAGATTCTCAACGCTGTGGTCGGTGGACAAGCAGGGTATGTGACAAATTGCTGTGGCAACTCTGTTTGGCAAATCTCCTAAGAAGACCTAACCAGGACAGTACGACTTCGTCCCCTGGTAACAGGGGACAGTGCGATGTCAGTTTCAAGATCGTTGGAGCATCGACCAGTTGTCCGAGCCTCTCCTTAAGGGCACGCAAAGAGCTCTTTAGCTCCTTGAGAGTCTCAACCAACATCCGATGACTGGTTTTATTTGCTGTCACCGATGATCGATGGACTGCGCATCCAGGAAAACCCCTGGCTCTTCACCAACCAAGCAACCATACTACTAAGAAAACTTGGTTCAATTCATTTTTAACATGCAACAACAACAACAACATATATATATATAACAGAGTGAGAAAATAAATCTCAAGATTTTTGCGAGCTTTTTACAATGCCTATACTATCTTACTATTTACAATAAGAAAATAGTTACAGAAACTGCAAATGCATACAAGTGCAATGCTATCAATAACAAACCAAGCAGAAAAAAAAGCTACTACTGCCTTCGTGAGTTTGAAAGGATAACTATAACAGATGGTAAGGACTATAACTATATCTGGAATCAAGAACCTAAAAGTCAGGAACATGTTGAGGAAACTTAAAGAGAAGAATGCTATAGACTCAGAAACTTGCTATAACCTTTTACCATGTGGTTCAAGACAAGGTTTAGTATATGGTGTACCTAAAGTGCACAAGGACTTAGAAAATGGTTTTCCCAAGCTTAGGCCTATTCTTTCTGCCACTCCGACATTTAAGCTAGCAAAATACTCGGTACCTGTCTAAAGCCTTTCACAACCAACGAATACAACGAATTTGCCAGTAATATTCTAAACCAAGATGCATCCATCTTTTTGTGCTCATTTGATATAGACGATTGAGATATGTTGCAAATTGTTGTTTGCTGATTCTGACTCACATAAGGGACTAAGCAAAAGCCAGTTTCGAGAGCTACTTAAATTGGCTAATAAGGACTCATTGATCCTATTTAATGGCAATTATTACACCCAGATTGATGGCGTAGCAATGGGATCTCCACCGGGCCCAACCATAGCTAACATATTTCTGTGCCATCAGGAAAATACTTGGTTGAAAAAGTGCCCTAAGCAGTTTAAGCCTAGTCACTTTTATAGATATATGGATGATATCGTTGCGACCTTCAAAGATGAAAATCAAGCTCGGGATTTCCTCGATGTTCTCAGCAAGCGGCACCCCAAAATAAGATTTACTAATGAAAAAGAATCCTGTAACTCATTGACATTTTTAGATTACATATTACCCGAACAGTATGTCACTTCTGTTTTTCGCAAATCCACTTTTAGCGGCGTGTAGACTAACTACAAGAGCTTTATTTTGGAATCGTACAAGCAAATCTTCTTCAAACGTTACTTTATAGGCACTTCACTATCTGTTCCGGTTGGGAGACAATCCATCGTGAAGTTTGCCACATAAGACCTTTCCTAAAGAGTAATGCGTTTCTGGAGTCTATCAATGATAGCATGATTAAAAGATTTTTTGATAGGATACACAGTGGTAAATCCACTAGGAAAGATCACCAAGAAAAAGAACGTATTGAAATCATCTTGCCATTTCTTAGCTCATTCTTTAATAAAGTAACTCAACAACTAAGAAAGATTCAGAAGCGACATTTGACTCAATTAAAACTTGTGCCCGTATTTAAGTCTTCATGTCGCTTAAGTTATTCGTTCTCTTATAAAGACCTATTGCCCTTATATTTATTATCTGGCGTAATTTACAAATGCACTTGTAGTTGATGAAATTCTACCTATATCGGTAAGACCAAGCTCCATATTCGTAGAAGGTTTTTGGAGCACCAAGGAAGCTCACCACTTACACGCAAACTTATTAAGGGAAAGTGCTACACCGTTGTCAGAGAAAACATGCTGTCCTGTGATACAACTGTGTCCTTTTCTGGCTTTAGAATCAAAGGGATGGATACCTATCATCGATTTTTGAAAATCAAAGAAACTAACCTAATCTTAAAATTCAGGGCCAATTTTTCTCTTCGAGATTATTTGCTTGATTTTGATTTTTTTCTTTTTTTCTTCTGTTTGGTTTGCTATTGATAGCATTTCACTTGTATAAATCTGCAATTTCTGTAACTATTTTTTGTTTGTAAATAGCCTGAAGATGACAATAGACATTGTCCAAAGCTCGCGAAAATCTTGAGATTTATTTTCTCACTCTCACTGGTATACATAACGATGGTGGCAAATGGGGAATAAGCACATCACTATCAAAATTAGTCAAAACTGGTAGTGGAACCAAAGGGGATATTTGTCGTCTTATTCAGCATTTTCGCTTATCTTGGTATTTCGGTTTAATTTTCTGTCACCATCTCAAGTTTAAACATCGCCTCGTTTGTAATAGCCGTACTTTGTCATGGTCCTTCCGGCTGCTAAATGAGGCCAACTAAATCAGCAATAATTCGATTACTGCTTTTAAGATAACTGTTACTTTAGTGCTAGTCTTCGGTAGGCGTCATTCTAACATTGGTGTTGCTAGGTATTAGTTCAATCATTGCGTGTCATATACAGAATTGCAGTTTGTTTCATTCAGCTCGTTTCGCGGGGTTTCTGTTTTCCTAGATTTTATTGGGTCTGCCATTTTTCCTTGGTGCGATGGACTTTGTAATGGGTTTTGTGATGAATGTTTTAAAGTTATGCTACGAAACTCACTGCCTTAACACCTTTGTTACGTACTGTGGATCTGAAGGCAGACAGAAGGGGTAAAATGTAGTAACAGGGGGTTTGTCGCACGAACGGATCTTAAACCGCGCTCTCAACTCGAGATTTCGGTCTGAAGGGCTTTAATTTGGGTTCCGAGTAGTTTTTTTTTTCTAACTAGGTGGTAGCAGAATTGAACGTAAAAATTTGGAAAAGCCTTAACGTTAATTTTGGAACGCTTTGCTGTTTATTTACTTGGCTGTGTTAAACTTATTTAGGTTTTATCTTTACAAAAAAGGTTCTTCCTGCGTACAGCGCAGCTGGCAATGCCTCAGTGATTCTGGTGCAGGCTGCTGGTGACGATCTCGTGCAACTGTTCACTTGAGACCTTATATGTACCTCGCGCAAGAGTGTAATCGAGGTCTCCAGAGGTTTCGAGACCTTAATTGGACTCGAAGCAGTTGCTTGGCCAGTTAAGACTCTATCCAACGCTTTCCGACGAGTCCCTTGGCCGGGACGGAACGAACGTAAGCCTAGTCGTTTGTGTCTTGGTTTCGTCAGTGAAATATTTCTGTGAACGTTGCGACTGCGTATGAGAAGGTTTTGTCGTTTTATTGCAGTTTTGTTCCTATTTTGAATGGTTAGTGTTACGCACGTTTCGTCCAGGCCAAGGGACTCGTCTGAGACCTATGGTTTTAGTGGCTATTGTCAAGATAATCCTCGCTTCCCACAAATTAGAATAACAAGATTAAGACGATATCATCGTAGCACCCACTCCGACGGACTCATGCTGCCCATATACTCAGCGATAAATATTTCGAAATACTGGAGAGCAAACGCAAGAAGAGCAGTAACTGAGATCTAATAAGGCGGAACTGAATATTCACGCCAATCTGCCACCGATGTCCGCCAAAGACATCCGGAAGTGACAATTTTTTTTCAATTTAGTGTAGCATCGAAAACTTATCCTTTCTTCTAACTTTATCGACCATATAATATAGATCAGCTAGCAGAGCCTTCCAAAACATATAATATAAGTATTTATATTGTAGGTTTACGTATGTATATTAATCTGTACGGAAAAACTATAAAAGACGTCAAGGAGAGACCAACATCCTCGCAAAAAGTCTGACAGGCTTTTCATTTAGTTCAACAGTTACAAAATAGTGCCAAGCGCATGACATCACTGCAAAGCATTGACACTTTTGTCAGTAACATAAGGTTTTCAGAAATAGCGGCTGTCTGGCACTTTAAATAATTTCCTTATGACCATTATGGCTACAAGAAATAAGAAAATCTAGTTTTATGACTTGTTACATGAATGATTAACCTGAGGCATTTCTGATAGTATGCATGTAGTCATAAGCTTTGAGAAAAATTTAGGTTTCAGGTACATAACGCATCTGCTATGGTAAATGCTGACTGGCAATCATTCAAAATGACTTCTTGAGCTCAGAATTGCCGATGAATGATCAAATCTGTGAATGAACCTGGCTTTTGTCGCACTCTTAAAATTGCTGCGTTTCTACGTCTGTCCTACAAAAAGTCAGTGCATCAGCAACACTAGATCCTATAATTGAGCTGATGGATCTGCTCTCCCATTCTGCTACAAGATTAAATGTGTGACATTTGCTCATTTGGTGATTGCCATTCTTTAGAATTTCCAAGCTTTTGCAGTTCAATATAGAAACTTTCAACAGGCTTGTTGACCTTCTTCATAAACTAAACATTTCCATCTACTTTCTCAGAAACCGAGGGAAGCCTCCAAACGTGGTGTTGCACTACTTGCAAAATAAAGTTGTTAGACCGATCAATCTCTGTCGCGTTGAAGGGAAGTGTGCAACAACCCCTGGATCTTTTGCTGTGATCTGGTAGATATTTATCTGTAGCAGTATTTCCATTGTACGTCGTCTGTGATTTTTTGACAAGCAGCGCTTTCGAACATCGAAATGTTTCCAAAATGCCTAGAGTTTCAAATATTCTTAGCATAAATCATGTGCAGCTTACAGATCACGAAACCGCCTCTCGAAGACGCCTCGGAAGGACCAACGTTTTGGGCGGTTTTTTAAACTTCCCGGGCTTTGCAAGCGCGCAAGATAAGCGTGCTCGCGTCAGTATTAATTAGAGATCATGGCAGATAATGGCGCAATCGGTCGCCATGAATGCGTCGCAGATAGATCGCGATATCATACTGCTGTAATGCCAATGTTGATTCATTTTTTAGTAGCAGTGCTGCGTAAATGGTGGCTTCCTTTCATCTTCAGATAGGTTTAGTCACTGTATTTAACGCAGCTTTCACAAGAAGTGTTCGGAACACTGCCTTGGCAATTACAGTGAGAGTTTTTCGCTTTTCGAACGTATTTCTCATGGAGTCCATCTACTGTATATAAATGTATGTTCCTATCATCTAAACCTGACATTTTTCGAGGACTCTGTCGATTTATTAATTTTTCCATAGTTTTGCTTTCTTGAAACCAAGCCATGGTTGTTCCTGACGACTTGCAAGTCCGCTGGAATATCACTGCAGAGGATATCAGTAATTTAACTGATAGCCTGATAGCCAGGTCAAGGGAAGCATTTGATGGTGTTGGAGCTGTAAGGGCTGAAGATGTGAACTTGGAAAATGTGCTTTTGGTAAGTCATGTCATTTTCTTACAAATGATTTGTAAAGGAATGATATTGTGATTCCCAGTTCTGCCTAATGATCTTGAATAATGTGCTTGTCAGTGGTCTGAATCTTTAATATAAATACATCTTACGTAAGTTACTAATTATGTAACTTAAATCAGTATAACTTGTACTTTATGCAAGAATGATCTTGCTAAATTTAAATATTTTGGGTTTGCGTGCTGTCGAATAATACATTTTTTGGTTTTAGGCATTGGCATGGAATGAGCAAGATTATGACCTGGCTAGAAACAACATAGATTTTCCTCAGCATGTTTTTGCTGATAAAGAAATTCGGTCTGCGAGCACTAATGCTGATAAGAAACTTTCTGAATTTGATGTGGAAATGAGGTTGGCCTTGTTATATTGACTCTTTTATTGACTATTGCTGCTTTCTTTGATTGTGCTTAGCTTCCTATAATTGTCAGGAATTAACTTCGGCATTTGTTCTTGTGTTTTAAAATGCACTGTTCTGGTGAAAGTATTTGTTCATAAGCGTGCTGCCTTCCTTGAAAACTATGATATTTTATACCAATTAAAAAATGCCCTTCAAAAGAATATTCCTGTAAAAATGAGTGTAAATCTTTACAGATCCAGTAAGATGTCAATGTAGCCAGGAAACGTGTCTCTTAAATTTTCACAAAATTCAATTTAACAGCTGATAATGTTATTCAAAAAAGTATGCAGCATGACCTTTGTTATGGTTGGCTTAGCCTCCACAAGATTACTTTGTTTATGCGATAGGCTCTTGGAAAGGAAAGGAAATACATGAATATAATAGATAGGATACAACTTGGGAGGAAATGGTAATCTCCAACCGTTAGGTAAAATGTAATGCCTTGTAAATGTTTTTTACAAAGTTACTTCCTGCTAAAGCTCGCTACAATAAGTTTCACATTATTTGGAATTTGCTATAGGATTTAATCAAAGGTTTTCTTTTCAAGCCTAAAATATCTTAAGTTTGAATAAGTGCATTTATGGAAGTACTACATATTATTTCTTGAAGCTTTATAGGTAACGATGCATTTATTAAAAAATCTTGCTGTTGTGGTTGTTGTTGTTGTGGTTTTTGTTCAAATACGTAGAGAATAACATGAAATGTGTGCAGAATCTTGATTTGTTGGAATGGTGGTATGAAAGTTATATCTGCTTGCAATTCCATTGACTTAATTGTTTTTAAAGGTTTTGTCTTTAATCTTTTACGACTGCGACTTCAAGGTTTGGGTTAGGCAGCCAGCTTCAAGAAGAAGCACTGTGAGCTCAAATTCAAAAGTTAATTGCTTTTTTTTCCTTATGGGCTTACATAACTTAAGCTTGTGAACTGTTTTAGCATGCGAAAAGATGTTTTTGATAACCTTGTTGAACTTGAACGTAAAAGCATTGTTATGAAACCAGAAGCTAAAAGATACCTGGAGAGATTAATTAAAAATGGCAAACGCAAAGGTGAGTGACTGCAGAAACCAGTAGCTTTTTGACCAGTTAGAATGTTAAGCTGGATCTTCTTTAAATTGGCATAAGTGTAGCATATTGGTGGCTGTAAGTTGCATTTTGTGATTGTTAGTTGTTGTCTTTGCATACTCATATTTATTGCATCATCAGATAGATTTCATAGCTCATCTAGCCTGATCTTGACATGTTAAATGGAGCCACCAAATTTCCAAATAATAATTTCCTCAAACTCTGGTCGGAGGTTAAACCGCAGTTAAAATATCTTCAATTAAAATTTTTTCAAGCAAAATTTTGGCCTCCTTGTGCAATGTGGTTAGTGCAGAACCAAGCAATTTGTGATTTAAGTTTTCTGGTACCAAATACCAGAGATGGCTTCATTTTTTCATAGAAACTGCTTTGATATCAATTTGTGTGAGTTAATGGGCTTGTTTCACAATGTGTAGGCTTGGTCATTTGGAAGTTCTAGGCCTCTGGCATGTAGATAATATCACATGTTTTTTTATAATTTGGCTAGTATTTGATTTGATCTGATTTTGTATAGGTCTGCATTTGCCTGGAGCCACTCAGGAAGAAGTTAAAGCTATAATGAAACGCATTAGTGATCTATCCATTGAGTTCAACAAAAACTGCAATGAGGAAAACACAATTCTTGAGTTTAGCCTAGAAGAGCTCGGTATGACAGTTTTTTAAATTTCTTAGTTTTTAAAAAAAAATTTTCTTGCAAGTTCTTAACTTGCATTTGGCATCTGATAGTGTTGGCCATTTTTCTAATTTTTTTAGTTTCTCTAGTTTACTCTTAAGCTCATTTTTTTATTCTTCACGAATGTGTATTCTTGTATGCAGTGAGTCTCTCCAACCTTGCCTGTTACTCTTGACTTAACAGGTCACTAAAGCAAATCTTCAAAGGATTTGTGTGTCAGTTTTGACGAGTAATCTTTTCACTGGATGCGGATGTTTTATGTTGGCTTAGTGTAGTAATGAACCTAAAAGGAACGTTTAATACTGCAGAGGTGTTTCCGTTATCCTACAGTAGACATATCGTTATTTGTTATCCGTGAATTGTCGCAGCTTGTTGAGTCAATAGCTATTGGTTTAAAGCAAGCACAAACCTTGAAAGACAATTATCCGCGCAAGAAGGACTCACTTGTAAGTGGAAGTACACCTGTCCTGCCCTTAATGGCTGTTGTTCGATAAATCAGCGTAGATCGAAAATCGTTTTCGGAAGCAGAACTTGTCCTCGGCCTTGGAGCGTCAAGGAAAACGTGATTTCATTCCATATGGGGTGTCTTTTTACTTTTATTGTTACCTTAAGGATCTGTTTTCATATCAGTATTTTTCATGACGAACTGCATAATCGTCAATAGATGCCTTACTTTAATCTCTTCCAGTTGGCCTACCAACAGATTTTATCGAAGGACTTGAAAGGGTGAGGGTCCTTGTGCTGCTCATATTTCAGTGCATTTAAAACATTTCTTCGCGATTTAAAGCAGCTTCTAATCTCGCATCTCTTCACTGTTCAGTTTCGTGCAGCTTGGAAATGTTGAGAGTTTAGGCTTGTGTCCCTTGCAGCTTTAAATGAACTGTTCCTATTTTTGACCGTAAGTGGTAATATCTACAATGAGCTTCGGTCTAATCGCCTGCGAAGTCATGCTCCGAATACAGCGAAACATTCAAACGTATGAAACTCAACTTTTCCGATGTGAATGCGAGAGACCTGTAAGCCAAAAGTCATGGATGCATATATAAGGAGGATTTTCTCCTTCATCCTCGAGGAGACATATTCTTTGCGCAACCCCGTCATGAAGCTTTTTGGGCAAAGTTGGACTTAATCAATCGCGCCCAGGTTTATATTATGTTATGTTTTATTATATTATATTATATTATATTATATTATATTATATTAAATTATACTATATTATTTTATATTATGTTATATTGTGTTATGTTATATTACCTTATATTTTATGATACGTAATATATGTGACTGTATTATATTATTCTTAAGTTATACTATGTTTTTATATTATTATGTTATCATAAAATTGCATGTGTATATATATATATATATGTATGTATATATATATATATATATATATATATATATATATGTATAATGTAACATTATAGTATGTTGGTATTTATTTTTTCTTTTAATTTATAATTTATTGTTCTTGTTATGTTACTGTGTTATGTTATTGTGTTGCATGAAATGATATTTCCATTTATTTACTATCCTTTTTTATTATTGTCACTTTTTAAGGATTTTTTTAGGACATATTAATATATCCCTTTGACTATCACGTTAGTTTGTTATCATGTATTATGTAAGCATTTGTCCTACCTTGCATTATATATGATTATATTTGTCCTACCTTGCATTATATAACGCAAATACCTTGATTTTTTTATGATGTAGCAATCTTGAGTTCATTGTCGCTTTGAATTTAATTAAATCAAGTGTTGCTTGTTTTTAGACAGCAGATGGCACAAAATTGAAAGTATCCTTGAAATATCCACACTACTTTCCTTGTATTAAAAATGCTCAAAATCCAGAAACCAGAAAGAAACTGGAAATCGCTTTCAACAGCAGGTACTGACTAGTTCTTAAGAGTCCAATTCGATACTATTAATTTTCCAGCGTTTTTTGCGGATTTTCCGTTACGTATGCGCAGATTGCCTATCAACTCTAGATAGGTTGCAATCGTTTTAGCTCTTAATTTGCTATGCTAAGTTCTGAAATACAGAAACTCTATTTGGTTCCAAGTCTGTTTGCTAGGTTATTTTCGCCTAAAGTTACATAAGCAAACTCTTACGCAATGTATTTTAAGAATCCTTTTTCGAGACAGACCGAGATGAATACCAAGAGTCTCGGCTGAACCTTTCATGCCTTCGTTACGTCCAAACTTTTTTGGCATGTAGTCTAATGTTTGCAAATCAGTGTTCTCGTGATTGCACATTATCAGTTAGGTTGTCTCGGACTTGCTGGAATTATTTTTTTGCCGTCTTAGGTGCATCACGGAAAACACTTGCATTTTAGAAGAACTGGTTGAGTTACGACACAAGGCACGTGTGCTTTTTTCCCCCGTTGGTATTGTCTTGAAGTAGCCTGTATTTTATTCGTGGTTTATGTTGGGTATTTTATGATACTTATTGGCGAGTACTTGGAGTCTGAATATAGATTCTCCTGGCGCTTGAGCATTAACCGGTTTCTTCCTCCGGTAATGCGAAGAAAAAATGTTTACTTTTACCTTCGTCTACTCTATCTGAGTTACTCGCTATTCATAATGCTAGCAGTCTTCTTTCGTCCCCAAACTTTAGTTACGTAAAATAGAAGCTCTCACTATTGTCCTCTCTAGAGTGTTTTGTCTTACCTCCTAACTTCTACTTTTCATTCTCGACTGCATTGTATGTCTGCGTGTGTGTGTTTTTATGTGTGTGTATAAGTTTTGTGCGTATTTGCTTTCAAGGTGACCTTGTAATTTTTTCAACTACCGTATGGTTCATTATGTTATGATGTTATTCCAAGACATCGCTCCTTAATGACCGCCTTGCAACCCGTAGAACGCCCGTGACTTGGCTATGCGAATTGTTATTGTCCTGTTGTTGAAGCCCATGCATTTTTATAGTTTTAAACATACTGCTCACTATTTCTGTAAATAATTATCTTTAGAAAGCATTGCTCCTGGGCTACCCAAATCATGCTGATTATGCTACCGAGGTATGGTGCGTTTGATCGCAGCTCTTGTTTGGTTTTCGGTATAGCTGATATGTGTCGTTGGTTTTGGTCAAGGTTACCGCGGTTCTAATTTCCCGTCGTGATTCCACATTGAGTTTTTGCCCCCGGAACTGACTCAATACAGTTTGGGCTGTGTGTTGCTCATCTTTGTTTTTGCGTTCTTGTCGTCGAACTTTGTTGAAAGTGCTTAAGTAGATAGGCGAAAAAAATTTCCCATGTATTTAAAAAAGGCTATAAAGATAACGCCGAATACCATGTATGAACTTCTGGCGCGCTGAATATGAATGCGTAAAAATATGCTTGCCTTGTCGGAATCGAAAAGTATGAATGTAAGCTTATGCGTATTCATATGCTGTAAAATTTTACACTGGTTTATTCATTAAGTTGATGCTTCGCTCGTATCTGATTTGGCGGCCTGCGTTTGTGATTTCAGCTTGATAACTCTGTCAATGCAGTTTGTCCGTGTTGGTGTTTCTAATTTCGGTAGGGAAAGTCAGCTCATTGACATCCGCACCGCTGCTATTTCTTTTTTTTTTCTTGAGATGCGAATGGCCAAATCGGGAGAGACGGTTGCTTCATTCCTTGCGGATCTGTCTGCTAGACTGACTGCTCTCGGTGAAGGCGATAGGAAGACCATGCTTGAGCTCAAGGAAGAAGAGGTATTGCAATAGTGTTGTTGCAATTACATTTGGTGGGTCGTCATGAAGTAATTTAGGAGGCCTTCCTCGCTCTTATAAAAGAGCGACTTTGCAACTGACAATCCTTTGGGCAACTTTATCTGTCCCAGCTGCGGGGCAATTTTTTTTGTATCCATGAGTCTTCCTTTCTATAGACTTTGCATGCGCAGATTGGCGTTAGCAAGCTACGTGCTCGTTTCTTTCCTGTCAATAATATGAAACACTGGTAGAACCAATCATGTATATATATAT